>OX411560.1:6663781-6817546 GCA_948146395.1 Fragum whitleyi
CCAAAGAGTAATTCAGAATTTAATCAGGAGTATGCAGAGGCCCTGTCAGGTTGTTATTGACAGTGCCGGCTCTCATACTCGTTATTGAACGAAATGCAATAGAAAGAACACCTTTTTTGGTCAAATTCGATTTTTTTCAATTTTGTCAAGAAAACAGACCTATTTCTATGGTCTCCCTGTTTGGTCTACCTTTAAATTCTTTTATGATTATAAAACTTTATTTTCTTCTTGAAATTTTATAAACTGATAACAATCGACAATTTTCCAACATTTTTAAAATCAAATTTCATTTTTCCCCCTCAAATTATAGTACAAAAAAAGGTTTGGTGCTTAGCAAACTTTGAGTAGTTATTAATTTATATTATAAATAGCAAACATTGATTCAAAAGAAGATGACAAAAATGTCACAACTACGAAAAAGCGGGTGTCAGCTGCAATAACAGAAAACTCGATCAGACGGCCAAAGTAAGCGGAAATTGTAGAATGCTTGCCCTAATGCTCCCAGATGTGCATCTTACGGTCACGTGGTTTAAGGAAGAAGAGGTCGACAAAAGCTCTCGCGTATTTTAAATGTACAATCTTTCTTGTGCCTTTTGTTTGAATAGGGAAGAAAGGCCGCTACTAGCAATTTTCTGTAAAATCGCGGTGGCTGAAGAACAGGCGATATTTACATAATTTGAGTTATGCCAATATATCAATATATGATAACCTATAAGACAAAATTTGGACTGTGAATCAATCGCCTGTGGACTGGAACACATAAACAAACATGGTTTTCTGCTATTTCTCGCACCAGAAAAATTATTTGCATTCATCCGTACGTAGCTGCCATCTTCTACCCTCTTAGGTGTTCGATTATCCGCCGATTGGTAGGAGCAATAGAATATAAACTACGACTTTATTTGGACAATCCATTTGCTGTACAAAATACCTACCTACATAACTTGTCTTGTTTTTCTCTTTTATTCTTTTTTTCAAGACGGCGGCACTCATTCCTTCCAATGGGTTGGTAATCGTGGAACTGTGTCAGATAGCAGCTGGAGGCTAGGAAAGGATGTGGTGATTGTACTGGTGAGAGATTTACGAGGAATCTATTGTTAGATGCTCCAGCCGCCGCGATATAACTGAAAAAATATTGAAAGCGGCATTTAACTACATTCAATCAATCATTTTTTTACGCAATGGAATCAGATAATCATTCTTTCATAAAACGCATATTACCGAAAGAGACCTAAACCCTGTAATTACAGCGTTCTGGTTGAAGACGAAACAGCAGTCTTTAAATCGGAGGATTGGGAGAGGGGGGGGGGGGGCATTCAGGTCGTTTAAGTTCGAGATCAATAGCGGATTACGTGTCATAGTCAAAATGCAGAAAGACTGCGGTTTGATCTGGTGAAATATGGGTGCCGCATGTTAAAATTGAATTACGTTTCTCACTGCTTTTAAAGTTAAGAAGGAAAGGAATAGTCAAGATACTATTGTTGCCTGTTTCTTTTCTCTGTCTCTCTGTCTGACTCTGCTTGTCTCCCTCTCTTCTCAACCCCCCCCCTCTCTCTCTCTCTCTGTCTGTCTCCCTCTCTCTCTCTTCCTGTTAAGTAGTTTGTCTTTTTCTTTTCTTTTTCATTGTTATATCCTGAGATCAAATTCGAACCATGTGCGAATTGCCGAAATTTTGTCGAGATACTTTTCCTTGATTATTTTTTACAATTCAATATATCACTCTAGAAAGCCACCAGAATCTTTCACCATCATTACTTTCAGTGCTTTGATTCTTTTAAGTCATCTTAGTGCTTGTGACGTTATGCCATCCCACGCGCGAAACGATGATCTCTCTTGTTCATTTTTATTCCAGAGGACTTTTTCGTACAATCGCCTAGGGGAAGTCCATATGGGACTCGGTTTCGACCCGAGTTTACCAGGTTTCCATCAGAACGATCAGCCAATTTTATCCAACCATCATGCAGTTGCTTGATCTGTACAAAATGACCCTTTTCCACAATGTTTTGGCTTTATAGCTATAGTTATGGCGGTCTTATGTTGCTCAACTGCTTGTGCTCAAAAATAGCTTCATTTTGATATACAATATACCTGGACATGCTGCTTTTTCTTGGCTAATGAAGCGCCCTTAAAATTGGGTCTCAAACACTTTACATGAACCTTAAGGGGAGTGTGTAATAGGAGACCACTCTCACCTCTGTCCTGCATAGCTTCGTAGGTTTAAATACAATGTCTGATACCTGCGTCAGGAAAGGTCTTCTTTGGCTCAGTGGTTAGCAATTCAATATTTTAATAGCATAATATAATACAATATTGTTGCTATAATATAAATTTCACAAAACATATAATTGATGTGCACTTCAAGCTAATAATGTTTGAACGTAGTACAAAATTATAATAGACAATAATAGAAAATTAACAAGAAAAGCATGAATTATTTAAAAGCAGTCTTCACGTTACTTGAATTTCATCTTGGTCACGATTCTTAATTGCCTCAGATAGAAATTTTGAAAATTTAACCAAAACATTCTTTCTCTCATTATTTATAAGCATTAAGTAAAATAGAACTTCGGTAAAATTTTCTCAGGTCATAATATAGAGGACAAACTAAAGCAAAATGGTTGGCGCATTGGACTTGTAAAACCAAAAATTAGAATATTACTTGTCCGCGTGGGCTCGAGGCCGGCTCACGAAGGCTATTTTTTCAGCTATGCTTCGTTTGAGGACAGTTCGTTTTTAACATGGAGGCTCGTCCGGGATTGGTCATTTAGCCATTTATGTCGGTATTGTACCTACTTGGTTAGTCAAGAAAGCACATTACTACCTAGATGGGCTTATCGTCATCAATATATGATGACTGTTAAGGGGAGTGTGTAATGGGAGACCACTCTCACCTCTGTCCTGCATAGCTTCGTAGGTTTAAATACAATGTCTGATACCTGCGTCAGGAAAGGTCTTCTTTGGCTCAGTGGTTAGCAATTCAATATTTTAATAGCATAATATAATACAATATTGTTGCTATAACATAAATTTCACAAAACATATAATTGATGTGCACTTCAAGCTAATAATGTTTGAACGTAGTACAAAATTATAATAGACAATAATAGAAAATTAACAAGAAAAGCATGAATTATTTAAAAGCAGTTTTCACGTTACTTGAATTTCATCTTGGTCACGGATCTTAATTGCCTCAGATAGAAATTTCGAAAATTTAACCAAAACATTCTTTCTCTCATTATTTATAAGCATTAAGTAAAATAGAATTTCGGTAAAAAAATTCTCAGGTCATAATATAGAGGACAAACTAAAGCAAAATGGTTGGCGCATTGGACTTGTAAAACCAAAAATTAGAATATTACTTGTCCGCGTGGGCTCGAGGCCGGCTCACGAAGACTATTTTTTCAGCTATGCTTCGTTTGAGGACAGTTCGTTTTTAACATGGAGGCTCGTCCGGGATTGGTCATTTAGCCATTTATGTCGGTATTGTACCTACTTGGTTAGTCAAGAAAGCACATTACTACCTAGATGGGCTTATCGTCATCAATATATGATGACTGTTAAGGGGAGTGTATAATGGGAGACCACTCTCACCTCTGTCCTGCATAGCTTCGTAGGTTTAAATACAATGTCTGATACCTGCGTCAGGAAAGGTCTTCTTTGGCTCAGTGGTTAGCAATTCAATATTTTAATAGCATAATATAATACAATATTGTTGCTATAATATAAATTTCACAAACATATAATTGATGTGCACTTCAAGCTAATAATGTTTGAACGTAGTACAAAATTATAATAGACAATAATAGAAAATTAACAAGAAAAGCATGAATTATTTAAAAGCAGTTTTCACGTTACTTGAATTTCATCTTGGTCACGATTCTTAATTGCCTCAGATAGAAATTTCGAAAATTTAACCAAAACATTCTTTCTCTCATTATTTATAAGCATTAAGTAAAATAGAACTTCGGTAAAATTTTCTCAGGTCATAATATAGAGGACAAACTAAAGCAAAATGGTTGGCGCATTGGACTTGTAAAACCAAAAATTAGAATATTACTTGTCCGCGTGGGCTCGAGGCCGGCTCACGAAGGCTATTTTTTCAGCTATGCTTCGTTTGAGGACAGTTCGTTTTTAACATGGAGGCTCGTCCGGGATTGGTCATTTAGCCATTTATGTCGGTATTGTACCTACTTGGTTAGTCAAGAAAGCACATTACTACCTAGATGGGCTTATCGTCATCAATATATGATGACTGTTAAGGGGAGTGTGTAATGGGAGACCACTCTCACCTCTGTCCTGCATAGCTTCGTAGGTTTAAATACAATGTCTGATACCTGCGTCAGGAAAGGTCTTCTTTGGCTCAGTGGTTAGCAATTCAATATTTTAATAGCATAATATAATACAATATTGTTGCTATAACATAAATTTCACAAAACATATAATTGATGTGCACTTCAAGCTAATAATGTTTGAACGTAGTACAAAATTATAATAGACAATAATAGAAAATTAACAAGAAAAGCATGAATTATTTAAAAGCAGTTTTCACGTTACTTGAATTTCATCTTGGTCACGGATCTTAATTGCCTCAGATAGAAATTTCGAAAATTTAACCAAAACATTCTTTCTCTCATTATTTATAAGCATTAAGTAAAATAGAATTTCGGTAAAAAATTTCTCAGGTCATAATATAGAGGACAAACTAAAGCAAAATGGTTGGCGCATTGGACTTGTAAAACCAAAAATTAGAATATTACTTGTCCGCGTGGGCTCGAGGCCGGCTCACGAAGGCTATTTTTTCAGCTATGCTTCGTTTGAGGACAGTTCGTTTTTAACATGGAGGCTCGTCCGGGATTGGTCATTTAGCCATTTATGTCGGTATTGTACCTACTTGGTTAGTCAAGAAAGCACATTACTACCTAGATGGGCTTATCGTCATCAATATATGATGACTGTTAAGGGGAGTGTATAATGGGAGACCACTCTCACCTCTGTCCTGCATAGCTTCGTAGGTTTAAATACAATGTCTGATACCTGCGTCAGGAAAGGTCTTCTTTGGCTCAGTGGTTAGCAATTCAATATTTTAATAGCATAATATAATACAATATTGTTGCTATAATATAAATTTCACAAACATATAATTGATGTGCACTTCAAGCTAATAATGTTTGAACGTAGTACAAAATTATAATAGACAATAATAGAAAATTAACAAGAAAAGCATGAATTATTTAAAAGCAGTTTTCACGTTACTTGAATTTCATCTTGGTCACGATTCTTAATTGCCTCAGATAGAAATTTCGAAAATTTAACCAAAACATTCTTTCTCTCATTATTTATAAGCATTAAGTAAAATAGAACTTCGGTAAAATTTTCTCAGGTCATAATATAGAGGACAAACTAAAGCAAAATGGTTGGCGCATTGGACTTGTAAAACCAAAAATTAGAATATTACTTGTCCGCGTGGGCTCGAGGCCGGCTCACGAAGGCTATTTTTTCAGCTATGCTTCGTTTGAGGACAGTTCGTTTTTAACATGGAGGCTCGTCCGGGATTGGTCATTTAGCCATTTATGTCGGTATTGTACCGACTTGGTTAGTCAAGAAAGCACATTACTACCTAGATGGGCTTATCGTCATCAATATATGATGACTGTTAAGGGGAGTGTGTAATGGGAGACCACTCTCACCTCTGTCCTGCATAGCTTCGTAGGTTTAAATACAATGTCTGATACCTGCGTCAGGAAAGGTCTTCTTTGGCTCAGTGGTTAGCAATTCAATATTTTAATAGCATAATATAATACAATATTGTTGCTATAACATAAATTTCACAAAACATATAATTGATGTGCACTTCAAGCTAATAATGTTTGAACGTAGTACAAAATTATAATAGACAATAATAGAAAATTAACAAGAAAAGCATGAATTATTTAAAAGCAGTTTTCACGTTACTTGAATTTCATCTTGGTCACGGATCTTAATTGCCTCAGATAGAAATTTTGAAAATTTAACCAAAACATTCTTTCTCTCATTATTTATAAGCATTAAGTAAAATAGAACTTCGGTAAAAAAAATTTCTCAGGTCATAATATAGAGGACAAACTAAAGCAAAATGGTTGGCGCATTGGACTTGTAAAACCAAAAATTAGAATATTACTTGTCATTGGTTCGAGGCCGGCTCACGACGGATATTTTTCAGCTATGCTTCGGTTGATGACAGTTTTCTTTTGTTACAACCAGTTATAGTCTAACAGTGGTATTCGAAAATACAGGAAAATGTGATGTAGCCAGGAGTAGGGGTGGACTGAAATGAAATTTACAAGCCTGAGAAGATAACGGTACTTAAATACAAATAAAATAACCATTATACTGATAACATAGAGAAGCTCAACAAGAAAACAACGATCCTTTGTCCCGATCGATAAACAATTCTTATTGTCGTTTCAATTTTAGGGTTGCTTGATGAAGTCGGTTTCGAAAGCATGTTACTTTTACGCTGACACATGACGTTTACAGATGTAATTCAAAGAATGGAAAATATGCCATTAGTTTTGCGTTTCTGTGATCTTTCAGTACAGTCAGGGACCGTTACAGCAAAAAATCGTATCTTCATAAGATATTGTTTAAATCTGCTTTATCTATTTCGAAAGAATATTACGGGAATTTCACCGTTAGAAGTAGATTTCACGGCTCATCGCACAAAATCTACCTATACCATTAATTTTGAACTTCGTTCAAATGAATGTCGTCTCTGCGCATGCATATCAAAGTTATTTACAATTTATTGCTTCATCTTTCGCTTCCTGTGGACAGTCATATGAACTCCCCCTACCCCTACCCCTCTAGAGTTCCCGGTCACCGCGAGTTAAGGGTAACCCCATTTCACTGTGCATATAGAATATGGAAAGATAATAACTCGAGTTATGAAAAGATCTTTTCGGCCAAATAGGATGCTCCTTTTTGATAGACGATACTAATTACAAGATTATTCTAACCAATAATATCCGGATCACATTAAGTTATATAATTATCATTTTGGAGAAGTTCACATGACCGACCCGACGGTCCTGGGGCCCGTTTTACTAACGATCTTACGAAAAAATAATCGTAAGTCAAAATCAAGAATCGTATCTGGTGTTTTCATTCATTGATGGATTCTGCCTTGCAATATCTCATTGAAATCGTCTTTAGAAGACGATTCCAATGAGATGTTGCATGGCAGAATTCCATATTTAGTTACTACTGTAGAAGCAACTTTAATTTTTTGACTTACGCAAAAAATTATCGTAAGATGTTTAGTAAAACGGGCCCCTGGATCGCGAAAACTTACAGTTTAAAACATCGTAAAATTGACATTCAATCCGATCAAAATCATTCTAAATCATTCACCCAGCGCTCCACTCATTCATTCCAAACACTCACTCAAATTGATTTAAACGCTCCGAAATAATTTCGAATTTCGATTTCGAAAATTCTTCGAAAACGTTCAATAGGACTAATTCTTAATTCAAACCGATCGAATTATTCTACGATTGCATGGGCTGGTGTTGATTTTAAAATGTCTGGTTGGTCCTCCAATACACATAAACAGAAAAGTGCATCTTGTTTTTAACAAAATAAGCGATATAGTATTACCTTCCTTTAATCTCACTCAAAATTCACTCCACACACTCTTTCAATTTCATTCACAAATCATTCATCTTGTCAATTTTACGATGTTCTTAAATGTGCAACATAATCTAAAATGTGCATGCGCAGAGAAGACATCCACGGAGTTCTCTTCTGATGGGAGTAAACAAGATAAAATGATACCGTTACAAGATCGGGCTCAGGGGCTTGCACGTGGGATGTCTTTATCGCATCAATAGATGTGATAATCTTTTGTCAACCATGATATTAGGCATAACAAAAGTAAACTTGTTTTAAGATAAAGCCATCCCGATTCTTTATATTCGAAATGTTGGGTACTAAATCTACTTTTCAGTGCCATTTCGAGACCCCAGTAACACCGGCCTGACCCAGGGTCAGAAGTATCGAGATTAAACTGACGAAACCGAGGCATTCGAACGGGATTCAGGTTAACTAGGATCGATACCGAGTTCCATATGAACCTAACCTATCCTTTATGCCACGTGGGGATATTTCCATTGTGTTCACGCTGGGTTTTCCTCATTGTATTTACGATGGGGTTTTCCAAATGTAATTCGCATGGGTTTTCCCATCGTATTTTTCGCTTGTGTTAATCAGTCCTTTTACGGCAAATGTGCATATGAAATACGTGAAGTGTGATGGGAGGTAAGCTGACAAGGACTGTTAGTCCCAATAACAAACGGAATATTGAAAATGAGTCAGTAAGGAGAAGAAATAACACACAGAAACCCACGACTTTAAAATCTTGTGATAAAGAAGAGTCAGTCAGAAGGGAAAATGGTGTACAGAAACATACGACTAAAATGTCTTCCGTTGACGAAGAGTTGGCCAGAAGGGAAAATGGTGCACAGAAACATACGACTACCATGTCTTGTGATGAAGGTGAGCTGGTCATGCCGCTTTGGCCTTACGGTAAATGGAATTATGACCCATTCAGGGGACAAAATGATAAAGCAGTCTGTAACAACAACGATATTCACATTCATAAGACATTAAAATCTAGTGATGAACACAATATAAATGGACTTCAAACATTTTTGCGTGTTTTTGATAAAGATTTAGAGGTTTTTGAAACGGAAAAGGGCATGGCCATAGAAAAGGAGATAAACAATATCATGGAAGCTGTTGTCTCAAATATCAACGAAAGGGACCAGTCTTTAAAGCCGTATAGGCTTGTAAAGGTTGGGAGTGTTGCTGAGGGAACGAAAATAGGAGAAATGGACGAGTTTGATTTCCTTATTGTATTAGACTTATTCGAGATAAGAAACTTTGAATATGTCTCGAACAATAGTTTAGAGATAGAAGTAACCCTGAAGGAAGCAGCAACAGACTTTGTAATGAACTCTCAAGAATGCATGGGATTGTCTGGTAACCAAGATAATCGTTTACAAACACAAACAGAGAATTTTACAAATTCATTTTTCAATTTAGTTGATGAACACAGCGAATCAACATCAATAAAGAGTTCAATTGATATTGAGGCAAGGAATTTGATAATGCGTTTAGAAGTTTTGTTTATGCATAATTTTAAGAAAGTCGTTGACACATATCATGACAATAGTTGTAGGCTATTCGATCAATGTGAATCAGGTCCCGCTAAAACTTTACATCTTCGATCTGTTAGACATAGTATGGATGTTGATGTAGATATTTGCTTTTGCATTCCCTTTGCAGATATAAACAACCTTCCTACTGCAAGGAATCCTAACAGCGAAAGATATTTAAGATTTATAAATAGATCATTGAATTCTGACCCCGAACTAGAGATATTTGCCCTCTTAAGAAGTGAACTATGTTTAGGGTCAAGAACGTTCGTACGACTAACAATTCCTGGTTTGGAGTGCACTCCGTTTTTAAAATGTGGGAGTCAAAGCGGTCAAGTAAAGACATACAGATATGCAAAATGCATCGCTAAGTTCTTTTTCCCCAAAAGAAAAACGTTCGCCTGCCCCAAATGCGACAAATGCCCTCTAAAATCATACCATTTAAAAACCATAATTCTTTACATGATGAACAATCATAAAGATGCTTCTTTATGGAAAGAAGTTAATATAGCCAATAGAGTGATTGAACTGTTTGATATTCTTTCAAAATGTACTCAAGGTTATTTATTGAAAGCACAACGAGATGATTGTATTGCTACATTTAGTATCCCCGGATCATTGGATCGCCCTCTTACCATTTTGTCAGCTAACAGGTCAAAAGAAACAATAGAATCCTACAATTTGGAAAGAACTATATATAACAAAACTAGATTTTTGAGAAAGTATATTGGATCACTGAAGACTGACAACATCGACAATGTCGTCAAAGATTACTTTGATGATTTACGAAAAGCTGAGATTAAATCTAAGGACCTAATATTAATGGTAAGAGATTTACTTTATAAATTAAAAGATATCAGACTTATCGGACGAGATTTTTAAGAATTTCAAGAGACAAAAATACAAAATAGCTAACTGAATAAATGAAAAAAGAGAAGAAAAAAGATTGATCTTGGGGTAAGCTTCCGGGTTCCAATGTGACTTGTACATAAATGTATTGACTGACCAAAAATTATTATGCAACGTAAGGAAACTGCTCTTCAAATAATTACTCAATGCATGTTTATATCTTATGTTAAAGAAACGTGCAGTGCTTTAACGTTCATGTAAAGTGTTTGAGGCCAAATTTTAAGGACAACTCACTTGCCAAGAAAAGGCAGTATGTCCAGGTATATTATATATCAAAATGAAGCCATTTATGACCACAAGTAGTTAAGCAACATAATACTGCCATAGCTATAGCAATATAGACATAACGTTGTGGAAAAGGGTCATTTTGTGCAGAACAAGCAATTGCATGACTGTTGGATAAAAATGGCTCATATTTTAACAAAGTAAAGTTCTATCCAGGTACTACTACAACAGTTGGTATAAAACTCTGTTATGCAAGCAATTTATTTTTACTTATTTTATAAACACATATGTCATATATATCATTCCAATTTTGTAAACGTGTAGATCTATTTAAGGTATGATGTATTATCACAACATAAATGGCCATTGAAAGTTTATATGTCTGTAAGGTTGTTTAGCAATATATCAATTTTTATTTCACAAAATGATAAATACTAACTTATTATAGACCAGCGAAGGAAAAAAATCAAACAACAAAAAAAACAACAAAACAATGATTGGAAATAAATCGCAGAAAATATTTCACAATAATATGGTGCTATGTTGCACCATACCTGACATCTAGTTTAAAAAACAGAACAAACCGGTTTGACATATATTTTTACAAAATAAATGGTAATTGATTGATTCAAAAGAGCCTTTTGAGACTGCATTTTATGTCTAAGGTTGTAGTAGTACCTTGTAGGAATTTTGTCAACATTTTGAACAAAACATCCCTTCTCCATAATGGTTTGGCTATTCTGTTATGAGATGGGGCCTTTGATATTGTGCAACTTCTTGTTCAAACTGTCTGTTTTTGAAAATATAAGCAGCTTTTAATTTGCTTTGAAAACTTTTTACATGAACCTTAAATGACATATCATTTTAGAAAAACGAAAATAAGAGGTAGTATCTATAGATTGATAAAAGAGATGACTGGAACTTAGGAAAGATATAGAGGATAATCGTTTGTTTCAGTGTAAGATCGATTTATATTTCATTGAGTGAACAACAAAAGCTATATTTTTCGAATGATATATTGCTTTTGTTGTTCACGAAATGAAATATAAATCGATCTTGCACGAAAAACAAACGATTATTCTATTTCTTTAATGCAAAAATGAGACAAAATGTGACATTCCCAGGACATATTTTCGTAAAGCGCGTCATTTTGCGCGTTATTTCTATGCAACGTTAATTGTGACGTCACTTATTTCGCCCCGCATAGATGACATCAGATTGGATGAAATGCTTGAAAGCAGGGTTTAAGTTATTGATAATTTCACTGCTTTTGCGATGAGATTATCAAGTGATAATCTACTGTTATTTCTCAATAAACCACCTGAAAGCATTAAAGAAAATCGTAATTTTGAAAATTATGAGCAGATTTAGAAAAATACGAAAGGAAAGATGCTAGTTTTATGTTTTTGCTAAATTTCTTGACAAAGCTTTTCCCTCCAAATCACCCCCAAAAAAGTATCATGTAATCGTGCAATAAAGCCTCTATTAAGCAGATATAATTTGCCCGAAAACATGATTTCATTTCAGGCAGTCTATTTTTAGAAGAATTTAGCATTTTTATAAACCTTTTCAGTACCACAATCACCTGAAAACTTTGATGTAAAACGGTTATATAAATTATAAGCAATAAAAATAATTACATGATAAATAGATAAAACAATACGCAGTGTCTTGAAATACTAATGTAATCTGGCCTCGATTGTGGGAAACTATCATGGCTCGGTAGATTCTCGTCATGATAAACTCTCCCAACCTCGACAAGATAGCATTGATATTATAAGACACTATGGTTTATTTCTATATCTCTGGCAGCTTATTGAACCTCACAATATCGTTAGTGGTGACCCCGAAGTCCAAACTAAGATGCTGGTTGGAAGTTAATGCGTCCAACAACAACAACAACAATCACGGCATTTCATCCACAACTCCTTGGTCATGCTGGACAAATAGATATTGAGTATTCATTCTAAAGAAAAAAAATCTCATTAGCACAAGTTTATTAACTAAAATGTAGAATGGGTATTGTTTCCGTCCAAATATTTTTTTTCGAAGGACAGTTAATTATTTGATCTTGATACAGTTATGTGACCTTGAGCTTCAGACTTTGCATTTATAACAATTTACACTAATTTCTGATTACAAAAATTATTTTGTAAAAAAAAAACAATAAAGGAGAGGTTCTTATATGTATTACTAGCCAATTTTTGACAAATGACCATGACCTACGACATCGAACTTTAATCGATCAGCAGATTTACATTCGATGGAGAACATAAGTATAAAATTATTTCAATTTATCTTAAAACGTAAGAGAAATTGTCCGGACGATCTTATTTATAGTTCCACTGGCCGAAGGACAGCGGGCTATTGTCATGGCGGCATGTCCGTAGTGCGTCCCTATGAGCGGTTGCGTCCGTGCGTTCGTGCGTAAACTTTTCTTTAAATATCTTCTTCTCCTAAACCAATGGGCGGATTTTTACGAAACTTGGGAGAAATGTTCCTTGGATGGCTCTCTTCTTACGTTGTTAAAGAAATTTCGATTGACTCCCAAATTTTTTGCGTTGCAGGGCTATAAATCTTAAAAAATCTTCTCCCAAACCATCTGCTTTATTTCAATGAAACTTCGCATGAATGATGGTTAAGTGACCCTCATTTAAAGTTGTTCAAAAAATTTTGATTGACCCCAAAATATGGGCGTGGCTGGGGGGGGGGGGGATTACTTTAATTATTTGATTATAAAATCTGAAAAATTCTTCCTCTTCCAAACTAATTGCCATGAATATTTCGAGGAATTCGCACTTCTTTAATTGTTCAAGAAATTTTGATTGACCCCCAAACATGGGCTTGACAGGGCCGGGCTTAAATTTTTTATGGAATCTTTAAGATTATTTTTGTCCGTTACCATTTGCTTCATTTCAATGAAACTTTACATCAATGTTCTTTGAGTGACCAATTATTGATTTATTTTTCAAAAAAATTTGAATACCCCAGAAAAAAGACGTAGCCTGGTTGGGCTTTTTTCCCTATAAAATCTTAAAAAAATCGTCTCCTCCCAAACCATTGTGCCAATATGAATGAAATATGGCATAAGTGTTTTTGTGTGATTTTTTTCTAAAGTTGTTCTAGTATTTGATTAGTCCCAATACAAAGTGCAGAATGTTGGGGCTAATTTTCACTTTTAGAAATGATCTCCTACCAAACCATTGGACCAATTTCAATCAAACTTTGCAGGATAATGTTCTTGAGGTAAATCTCCTCATAGCAGAATTTGGATTGGCCAATATATGGGTGTAGCCTGGCGGGGCATAATGTTAAAAAAAAAAAAATGATTTTGATTTTTCCTATGCTATATAAAGTAATGTTCATTGTTAAAAATCCATCAAGACATATCAATCTTATGAAAAACCCTTTCCTATTTAGAATCATTACCAATATATATTTTGAAAACAATAAAGCCATAAAAAGATTAAGCCTTCACTTTCTGTCCATCTTTTGGCCTCTTCACAAATTTCCGTGATAACTTCCATATCCGACTAAGTTTTCATTTACAGGTATTTGGAAGCCAGTGTAGCGATACCGGCTCTCTTGGGCCTCTTGTTTTAACTTTGACCGTGACCTGTGATCTTCAAACTTTAAAACTTATAAACGAAAAAAAAAAAAAAGCGCTGTGCACATCTTCAGATTGAAGATTTGTATGTTTGAGAGTGTTATTCTCTACGCCGCTTTCAACAATCATTCAGTTGTATCGCGGCAGCTGGAGCACACAACAACGGATTCCTGTTATTTCTAACACCAGTACTACCATAATACCATAAAATGTCTATGATTATCGTCTCATTGATGGACAAATAGTCGCAAACAATGAGTGCTGCCGTCGGAGATCGAACCCAGGACCTTTGGATTGACAGTCAGCCGCGCTACCAACTGCGCTATGACGTTGGCATAGATAGTAGGAACATGTGTGATCAGTTTTATTTAAATCAGTCCATAATTAAGTAGTCACCGTCATAGCACAGTTGGTAGCGACCGTCATAGCACAGTTGGTAGCGCGTCGGACTGTCAATCTAGAGGTTCCGGGTTCGGTCCGCGACGGCGGCACTCATTCTTTCCGACTATTTGTCTTTCACCAATGGGTTGATAATCGTAGACCTATGTGAGATAGCAGCTGGCAGCTAGGAAAGGATGTGATGATTTTACTGGTGAGAGACATACCAGGAATCAATTGTTAGGTGATCCAGCCGCCGCGATGTAGATTGTTGAAAGTGGCGTCAAACCCCATTGAAACATACAAACAAATCAGTCAGTATGATGTCTACTTTGATCGAGTGCTGTCCGTCGTCCGACGTCCATCGTCCATTATCCGTCGTCAGCTTTTACCTATAACCTTGTGTGCAATCTAGAGGTCACCATTTTTGCTCAAATATCTTGAAACTTGGCTTCAAAAATTGGGTCAAAGGGTCAAATATTAGAATAGCCTTGTGTGCACTCTAGGGGCCACATTTTGACTCTTTTGCCTTTAAACTTTGTCATATTGTTTGCTTTCACGAAATCTAGGCGTAGTTTAGAATTGGGTCAAGTGGGGTAAAAAATAGT
This sequence comes from Fragum whitleyi, assembly GCA_948146395.1. Classification (NCBI taxonomy): domain Eukaryota; kingdom Metazoa; phylum Mollusca; class Bivalvia; order Cardiida; family Cardiidae; genus Fragum; species Fragum whitleyi. Next base: position 6,678,703 of record OX411560.1, read on the forward strand.
GTCACAAGGTCAAATTTTAGAGAAAAAAAACCTGTGTGCCCTAGAGGCCCGATTTTTGGCCCAAATATTTTGAACCTCGGTCAGAATGTTTGTCTTCATTAAATCTAGTCCAAGTTCGAAATTGGTTCAAGTGGGGTAAATTTTAGAAAGAAAACCCTATGTGCACTCTGGAGGTTACATTTTTCATTCAAATGAATTTACCTCGCTTTAATGTAGGTTAAGTTCGAAATTGGGTCGAAAAATGAGATCAAGAGGTCAAATTTATGAAAATCCTTGTGTGCAATCTTGGATTGAACATTCTGCATCTTGGTCAGAATGTTTGTCTTTATATCTTATTCAAGTTTGAAAAAGGGTTAGAACCAAGGACACCTCTTCAAAAGTCATTAGTTTTTATACGCCGCCGTATATTGGCGTCATCTTCTCCGTCTGTCCGTCCGTCCGTCCGTCCGTACGCCCGTCCACTTTTCTTGCCAAGCAACTCCTCTTAAGTTTCTGGCTGGATCTTCTTGAAACTCGGTCAATGTTATCACCTCAATTGGTAGATGTGCATGAAGGAAGGATTTTATGGTTCGTTGATTTTTGCCTGAGTTATGCCCCTTAAAAACTTAGTCTCTGGGGCTTATTGCTTCAGTTATGCCCCCTTAAAATTTAGTCTCTGGGGCTTATTGAAATTGCAGACTTGTGAATGCAACTCTTCCAAAGTTTCTGGCTGGATCTAAATGAAACTTGGCGGATATTTTAACCGAAATTGGTAGATGAGCACGAAGTAAGGATTTTATGGTTCATTAATTTAACCCTAAATTATGCCCCCTTAAAACTTAGTATCTGGGGGCTTATTAAAATTTCAGCTTTTTGAACGCAACTCCTCCTTACTTTTTGTCTTTATTTAAATGAAACTTGGTCAATGTCATCACCATAATTTGTAGATGTACATGGATCAAGGATTTTATAGCTCATTTATTTCCCTGAATTATGCCCCCTTAAAACTTAGTGTCTGGGGCTTATTGAAATTGCAGCCTTCTGAAGGTAACTCCTCCTAACTTTTTGTCTTGATTTAAATGAAACTTGGTCATTTTGACTTTGGTTCTGTCAAAATAAGTAGTGTCTACAATTATTTTCGTAAAACAGCAGCAAAGTGGCGGCGTATTTTGTGCCTATGGCACTCTTGTTTTAGTATGTTAGAGGCAGCATGTTTGTCTTCTTGATATCTTTGACTTTGAAAGGCAGTTATGAATTTCAAATAAGTAGTGTTAACACCTTGCTACCATTGTCAACTATATGCCTCAAGTGAGCGCTTACGGGCCAATGATCCTCTTGTCGATTCTAGACGAGGTTAAGACCAGTTTGTATTAAAAAAAATCGAGTAACATATTCTTTTTCTCACATTAATAATATTTTGTTCGTTCTTTTTTTCATTTTTTGAAACGCTCTGATGACAGAATTACGGCGAAATCGTGCAGTAGATGGCGTTTAAAATGTGATCTTACACATGTGTAAGACAAGGATTCCTCTGATAGCTGTTCAAAATAGATTATGTTAGAAAAATCGATCTGACATTAAAACAAGCGATCATCCTCTATATCAATTTGGCTCAATTTTGATAAACGATATTTTGTTGACTTTGATTATCTCGATCATCATAGTTATTATCTAATCATTTAGAGTAACGTTGGGGATTTCCCGATTTATTTACACTGATTTACGTGTGCATTTCATTTTATTCTATTTTATGAGCCATGATGGAAGCACAGCTTTCTAGGCCCCTCTGGCCTTATGGTGAATGGAGTTATACAAAAACTTCAGTCAGTGAAAACAACAATACACAGAAACATTCGACTTTAAAGTCTAGTGATAAAGACCATGCTAATGGACTTCAAACATTTTTGCGTGTTTTTGATAAAGATTTAGAGGTTTTTGAAACAAGAAAGAGTCGGGCAGTGAAAAGGGAAATTAACAGTATTTTGGAAGCGGTTGTCTCAAATATCAATGAGAATGATAAGTTGCTTAAACCATGTAGACTTGAAAAGGCTGGAAGTGTTGCTGAAGGGACTAAAATATGAGAAATGGACGAGTTAGATTTCCTTATTGTGTTCGACATATTTGAGATATTAGACTTTTTGCCGATCGATGATTCTTCTACATTAATAGAAGTAGACCTAAAGGAAGAAGCAATCGACTTTATAAGAAACTGCAAAAAACACATGCGGATGTTTGGAAAACAAGATGAACATCTACAAAACGAAGAATATTTATTGAATGGCGAGCTAATAAAGAATGCAGGTACCAGGAAACGTAGAAGAGATATGACAGCAGGTTTCAGTTTGGTTAATGGTGTAGATATTGAACCGTTTGATGAAGGTGTCAAAATCAGTGGGAAAAAGAAACAAAAGTTGAGCGCAACCAAATCATTTGAAAACCGAACAAACAGTAATTTTGACAAAGAAGTTATTGATATAATTGGCAAACCAGACAAATCGTTATCAGTTAAAGATGTACTTCATTTCGAGATAGAATATTTTATAATATTTTTGGATAACTTGTTTATGCTTGAGTTTAGGACAATACTTGACGCATATGATGACACTAATATTTGGGAGTTGGAAGCAGAACCTTGCAGATCAGGTCCTGCTAGAACATTACATCTTCGATCTAAAAGTTACAACATGGATGTTGATATCGATATTTGCATTTGCATTCCTTTTAAAGGTACACAAACCCATTCTGCATTCGGACATGACTCGGAAAACTGTAAAAATAAATCATATCGTGAAAGATACCTACGTTTTTTAAAGACAACCATGCAGTCTGACCCGAAATTAGAGATATTTGCCATCATTGGAAATGGAAGAACATCTATAAATTATACAAACACAAGACTAACCATTCCTGACTTAGAGTGTACTCTATTTCTACAATGTGGCAGACATAGTGGACAAGTAAGAACATACAGATATGCCAAATGCATCGCAAGGTACTTTTCCCCTTGCAAGGTACATACCTGCTCAAGATGTATCCAATGCATTTTAAAATCGTACCACATAAAAACCATAATTCTGTACATGATGAACAATCATAAAGATCCTACTTTATGGAACAATGTCAACATACCCAATAGAGTGATTGAGGTATTTGACATTCTGGTCAAATGCGATGAATTGGGTGAAGATGTACTATCAGATTCTTACATTGCCATATTCAGTTACCCCGGATCATTGAATCGACCTTGGTTATTCGATCGAGTTTCAACTTTTAGTGAACAGAGAGAAAACGCATCGCAAGTACTAACCGACGATTCAGAAAGTTTCATATCAGGCGTGAATATTTTGCCCGAATATAGTGAAACAATGAAGACCGACAACGCTGTCATCGATAAGGTTGTAAAGGGTTACTTTGATGGTTTACGAAATGTACAGAAATTAAAACTGTCCGACGTTCTTTTAAAGATTAGAAACCTATTGCATACTTTAATAGAAACCTGACGATGTAAAAAGAAAGCTCACTCACCCATTTACCAAACCACTCTTTCAATTACTTGCTCACTCGCTTAATCGCTCGTTCGCTCGTTCGCTCGTTCACTCACTCACTCACTCACTCACTAACTCACTCACTCACTCACGCATTCAGTAAGTCAACCTAAAATAGAAATGTGACTGTTGCAGCCAATGTAGTGAAAGTACACATGATGAAAGATTCTGATGGTATTGTGGTGAAACGAAGGAGACGGGAAAACCCCCCAAAAAACTATATACTGTTATGTGATTATCACGATTCAAATTTCTTCGATGAAAGTGCGGCAATTTTTAATGTTAATTCAAACAGTAATTGAATTACACTTATTTAGTTGAGCCTATGTTTTCAGTTCACTTGCGCAATGGAATAACGCATTTACACCCGAATGTTAATATATATATACAAGAGAATCAACTCTTTTTTTTTTCAAAATATACTTAAAATAGACTGCTCCATTTATTTTTCCAACCCTCTTTTTCACATGAAACTATTTACTTCATATGTTGATGCTACTGAAGTTAAGGCATATATGGTATGGACCCCTGAAAAAAATTTAACTCCAAATTTTTAATCGCAATTTTGAAAACGCCACAAAGAAGGCGTTCAATTTAATTAAACTCAAGTGTTATTTCAATATATATTTGTCAACCAACTGCCCTTCTTGTAATTTTTGTCTCAAACATACTTCTGAAGTGGCGTTAATGTGAGTTTTACGTACGTCGATATCTGGGTGTAGCAAAATGACTTTATGTTCTTTTTTGTCTTATTACACTTTTCTTATTCCGAGCTAAAATTAAAAATTTGAATGTATTGCATCAATCTGAAAAGAGCGAACTTTAGAGATGATGTTTAATTAGGTTGACATCGCATGGATATATCATGCACGGTGTGCATATCTAGTACATTTTGAAATTGACTTCAGTCCTGTCACCAGTTTTATATTGTCGAATAGGTTTGTTGCAAATAGATATTGACATGACACGGCCTACTTTCATTTTACAGATCTCGTTAAACGACATTAAAATTGCACCCTTACGTCATGGCGTTAGGTTTAGTTATTGTTTTTAGTTTTTTTTTTTATTATCCCTATTGATTTCAATCACAATTGTGCCTCATTTTTGGCTTGGTTTCGCAGGCCATAGGAAACGACCCTGTATCTTGGAAATTGCCTAGGAAAAAGATAATCGAGTCAAAAACCGAACGACGTGTGTACTACGTAGCTTTTTTGTGCCCATGCGCGCGCAAAATATAGGTCTAGTATACGTCATCAACCTTTGTGCGATACGAAGTGCTTTGTGTGTTCAACGCAGTGCTTGCATATCACTTAATTGTGCTAAAATCAAAGTACTGATAGTACTGTAGGCGAGGGCACTAAATAGACGAAACAACACGCGAGGTCAATTTCCTTGAATATAACCTTTATTATTCACCTTGTCCTTATAATGTATACCAGATATTTTCTTACTAATCACTGCCAAAATCACTGCTGTGTTAAAGAAACATAGCTTTTATATTTGATCTTGACGGACGGCCTTGCTAATAGGGTAAAGAAGAAAATACTGCTCACTAACACTTTCTCTTTTCTAAAGCCTAGTCCCATCCTTACACGGCCCTTAAACGGCCGACTAAATTTAAGACTGGGTCAACTTAGACAATAAATCAACATGAGTGTAATTTGATATACATCTTGGGAAAAAAATAAAAAAATAATTGGTTACGAGTATAGGTTGGACCATATTGTGGGAGACCCTATCAATTTCTTGTGTTCACACAGTAAAATACAACTTCTTTATGGTATTCAGTTCAATTTAAAGTAACGAACCGGTTTCCGTCGCCCAAAAAAGCCTTGCTAAAAAGATTTAAAAAAAGAGTGGAGTGTATTCCTTCAAATGTCACCTTTCCCCTCTATAGACCTTTAGCGCTTTTGATTGATTAATGGAATCCCACCGAAAAAACTTCCCAGTAAGCATGTTAAATCAATGTCCAGATAGCCGGTAACAGAGCGTTATAAATAGAAAATTGAAAAGGGCAATAAATCAATTTCTAAGGATATGAAAAAGCAGAGTAAAAAGAAATTCTTGGCCGAAAAACATTATTCTACTAAATTGTAACTGATTTAACAATAGCGGCATTTGATGGGTAATGTGTAAAGTTAATGCTGTAAAGCCGTCAGACATATCTATTCTCTAACCAACTTCTCTAGCCGAGATACGCATAAATGAAGTTGATGATAAGAAACATTTCTAATGTGTTAAAAAAGAAAGGAACGTCCGTGTTTTGACTGTGTGACTTTTCCATTCTATCGGTCTGTAGAACATCATATTGGTACGTCTGACCAGTTTGGTCAAACAGATCAAAATTATTGTATTCTGGAACGACAAAGAATAAGATTATAATAAATGTCAACTTTTTTGTGAAAGGAGAATCAAATATATCCCATCGAAGACGGAACGACTAAACTTTATGCGCTCAGTATATGTTACTTAATCAAAGGTTGATACAGAATGCTTTTGTTCGTATCATACGCCAAATTCTAATTTAGATGCCAAAGATTTGTGTATGTGTAGTCAAGCTAATTTAGCTGAGTAGTGTTTGTAGAAGCAGCAATGGTGGATGAGTATAGATTGTTAGGACATCTATTCTACGAGTGGCTCTGTGGTCTTTCTATCACAAAATATTTTTTTCAAAGTAACATTTCTTGAATCCTTTGTTAGGTGCTCCAGCCGTCGCGGTATAACTGAAAGATTGTTGAAGGCGTCGTGAAAGGATGCTGCTTCTTAACTGTCATTTTTAACGTATCAGTTACTTAGCATAATCTGATATTGGGTTTTAGTTTTTACGGTTATACGGATGCTTCATAATGGTCGTTTGTAATGATTTCGTTTCCTCTTAAAATCTGATATTTTAGCGGCTCTTTTTATTAAAATTAGATTGTCGCAAAGTAGACTAATACCACCCTACAGGTGCTTGTCAATAATGAAAAGCCATTTCCATCAAAGAGCCATAGCTCTGTCAAAAGTCAATAGATTATATGCTAAATACTTCTAACAAATATCTCTGATACTGATTACGTCTTTGAAGTTTCAACAAAATAAGTCCATTAGATGCGGAGAAATTGGCCGGACAAGAAAATGCTACAGACGGACGGACAAACGGACCGTTCGACCGACAAGCTGAATCCTACATACCCTCCACACATAGTTTAGGGGGGAGTAATTACAAATTTATAAGGCTGCCTCATCACAGTCCTTTTTAATGTTTCAGTTGCTTAGCGCAATCTGATATTGTAGTTTTTGTTGCGTAGCAAATGGAGGCTACTTCATCATGGCCCTCTTTAATGTATTGCCTCTGACTAACTTCACCATTGGTTGGTTTCAACCTATTTATTTTACATCGGTTGGGAAACAAGTTCTTACAACTTAGATTAATCCCTCTCGATTCTGCTTCCTGGAAAATTCACCAGTACTCGCGCAAAAAGCGTGCGCCAATGAAAGAACCAAGATCGATGGCCGCTCCCGGGAATCGAACTCGGGACCTTTGGGTCAAGAGGCCGACGCTCTACCTCTAGACCACGGGCACCACACTAACTTCACTATAATACACTGAAACGAACTTCTAAACGGCCACTTGGTTTTTGCTGAAAAAGTAATATTTTCTTTGGTGTCTGAAATGGGAAATAGTTGAATTCTATTAGAAAAATCATTAGCCGAGAATCTTCAATAAACATCGACTTGAAAAAATGTGAGGAAAGCATCGAATTTGACGGGAATTCAAGAGTACCCCTGTTTTCAAAATTAACATTGGTGGGTGGGGTGATTTTGGCATTTTATCCTTATGTGCGAAACAAAAGAGCCTGAATGTTATTTTCTTTAGCGATTTGGTATCTGACACGCAGTTGTCAACGAAATTAGACATTTATAGGATCAATCGCCGGGTATTTCTTTGGCTGAAATTTTAAAATTCTTCGAAAATGTGCACTTTTTGTGACTTTCGTGATGGAGGGTTCTTGTGTTTGATCGTTTGCTACAGACACCAAGGGCAAAAACTGAAATCTGCTTTTCTTTTATGATACGCCGAATTGAACGGCCTTTCATATGAAAATATAAGATACTTCATTAAATTGGTATAGATATGTTTAAATGTGGCAAATGCAAGGTTGCCGTTTAGAAGTTCGTTTCAGTGTAGGTCTAAAGCTGGTACAGATAGTTACATCGTGAACTTATTTTGGACTGTCCTAAATTTTACGAACAGAGATATATGCTCAGAAATGAGATTCTGAAACTAGATATTCCCCCGATAAACAGGAAGTGTCTGCCTTTTGCAGGAAATAAGTTGGCCGATGAAGTTGTTTTTAAGGTATCTTTCACATCTTTCTTTAAGGTATCTAACACATAACTTATCAAAAGACTGTGATGTGGCATCGAATTTGACGGGAATTCAAGAGTACCCCTGTTTTCAAAATTAACATTGGTGGGTGGGGTGATTTTAGCATTTTATCCTTATGTGCGAAACAAAAGAGCCTGAATGTTATTTTCTTTAGCGATTTGGTATCTGACACGCAGTTGTCAACGAAATTAGACATTTATAGGATCAATCGCCGGGTATTTCTTTGGCTGAAATTTTAAAATTCTTCGAAAATGTGCACTTTTTGTGACTTTCGTGATGGAGGGTTCTTGTGTTTGATCGTTTGCTACAGACACCAAGGGCAAAAACTGAAATCTGCTTTTCTTTTATGATACGCCGAATTGAACGGCCTTTCATATGAAAATATAAGATACTTCATTAAATTGGTATAGATATGTTTAAATGTGGCAAATGCAAGGTGGCCGTTTAGAAGTTCGTTTCAGTGTAGGTCTAAAGCTGGTACAGATAGTTACATCGTGAACTTATTTTGGACTGTCCTAAATTTTACGAACAGAGATATATGCTCAGAAATGAGATTCTGAAACTAGATATTCCCCCGATAAACAGGAAGTGTCTGCCTTTTGCAGGAAATAAGTTGGCCGATGAAGTTGTTTTTAAGGTATCTTTCACATCTTTCTTTAAGGTATCTAACACATAACTTATCAAAAGACTGTGATGTGGCATCGAATTTGACGGGAATTCAAGAGTACCCCTGTTTTCAAAATTAACATTGGTGGGTGGGGTGATTTTAGCATTTTATCCTTATGTGCGAAACAAAAGAGCCTGAATGTTATTTTCTTTAGCGATTTGGTATCTGACACGCAGTTGTCAACGAAATTAGACATTTATAGGATCAATCGCCGGGTATTTCTTTGGCTGAAATTTTAAAATTCTTCGAAAATGTGCACTTTTTGTGACTTTCGTGATGGAGGGTTCTTGTGTTTGATCGTTTGCTACAGACACCAAGGGCAAAAACTGAAATCTGCTTTTCTTTTATGATACGCCGAATTGAACGGCCTTTCATATGAAAATATAAGATACTTCATTAAATTGGTATAGATATGTTTAAATGTGGCAAATGCAAGGTGGCCGTTTAGAAGTTCGTTTCAGTGTAGGTCTAAAGCTGGTACAGATAGTTACATCGTGAACTTATTTTGGACTGTCCTAAATTTTACGAACAGAGATATATGCTCAGAAATGAGATTCTGAAACTAGATATTCCCCCGATAAACAGGAAGTGTCTGCCTTTTGCAGGAAATAAGTTGGCCGATGAAGTTGTTTTTAAGGTATCTTTCACATCTTTCTTTAAGGTATCTAACACATAACTTATCAAAAGACTGTGATGTGGCATCGAATTTGACGGGAATTCAAGAGTACCCCTGTTTTCAAAATTAACATTGGTGGGTGGGGTGATTTTAGCATTTTATCCTTATGTGCGAAACAAAAGAGCCTGAATGTTATTTTCTTTAGCGATTTGGTATCTGACACGCAGTTGTCAACGAAATTAGACATTTATAGGATCAATCGCCGGGTATTTCTTTGGCTGAAATTTTAAAATTCTTCGAAAATGTGCACTTTTTGTGACTTTCGTGATGGAGGGTTCTTGTGTTTGATCGTTTGCTACAGACACCAAGGGCAAAAACTGAAATCTGCTTTTCTTTTATGATACGCCGAATTGAACGGCCTTTCATATGAAAATATAAGATACTTCATTAAATTGGTATAGATATGTTTAAATGTGGCAAATGCAAGGTGGCCGTTTAGAAGTTCGTTTCAGTGTAGGTCTAAAGCTGGTACAGATAGTTACATCGTGAACTTATTTTGGACTGTCCTAAATTTTACGAACAGAGATATATGCTCAGAAATGAGATTCTGAAACTAGATATTCCCCCGATAAACAGGAAGTGTCTGCCTTTTGCAGGAAATAAGTTGGCCGATGAAGTTGTTTTTAAGGTATCTTTCACATCTTTCTTTAAGGTATCTAACACATAACTTATCAAAAGACTGTGATGTGGCATCGAATTTGACGGGAATTCAAGAGTACCCCTGTTTTCAAAATTAACATTGGTGGGTGGGGTGATTTTAGCATTTTATCCTTATGTGCGAAACAAAAGAGCCTGAATGTTATTTTCTTTAGCGATTTGGTATCTGACACGCAGTTGTCAACGAAATTAGACATTTATAGGATCAATCGCCGGGTATTTCTTTGGCTGAAATTTTAAAATTCTTCGAAAATGTGCACTTTTTGTGACTTTCGTGATGGAGGGTTCTTGTGTTTGATCGTTTGCTACAGACACCAAGGGCAAAAACTGAAATCTGCTTTTCTTTTATGATACGCCGAATTGAACGGCCTTTCATATGAAAATATAATATACTTCATTAAATTGGTATAGATATGTTTAAATGTGGCAAATGCAAGGTGGCCGTTTAGAAGTTCGTTTCAGTGTAGGTCTAAAGCTGGTACAGATAGTTACATCGTGAACTTATTTTGGACTGTCCTAGATTTTACGAACAGAGATATATGCTCAGAAATAAAGTTCTGAAACTAGATATTCCCGTGATAAACTGGAAGAGTCTGCCTTTTCAAGGAAATAAGTTGGCCGATGAAGCTGTTTTTAAGGTATCTTTCACATCTTTCTTTTAAGGTATCTAACACATAACTTAACAAAAGACTGTGATGTGGCGAAAACAACATATCAACTTGATGTACAGACAGTATGTATTGTGTGTCCATCTGAATGATAAACCTATATTATCATTGGATACAGTTTATAACATCGTAAAATGATCAGGTGAATGATTTTGGAATGATTTGGGAATAAAATTGAATAAGTGTGTGGAGTGAGTTTTGAGGGATTTTAATAGGAGGTAATCCAATATCGCAAATTTTGTTCAGGATGAACAAAATTAGCGATTATGATTATCTCCCTTGAATGAAAAATACATTCAAGTTTATTACATAGCTTCATATTTCTTCAAGAACGCTAACGATTTTAATTATGTCAGTGAAATCGCTATTTTTCTCAATCAAAAATTATTTTGAATGACGTTGGTTATTCTATATTTTTCAATGGGTTTGAGCGTTTTTGAATGGGTTGAGTGGGTGTTTGAAATGAATGAACGGAGTGCTGGGTGAATGATTTTGATCGGAATGAGTGTCAATTTCATGATGTTTTTAACTGCATCGCTCATGTGGCCTGATTAGAGGGAGGTTATGTAAGTTTAATTAGAGGGAGATCATAAATATCGCTAATCCCTCATCCTGAACAAAATTTGCGATATGGATATTGATTTATCTCCCATTTGATACACTAACAACTTGCTCCACATACTCTAACAATTTCATTCACACACACTAATAAAACATACATTAATTCTATAAGATAAGTGACCATTACTTTAAGAATAAATCAGATGCTTTAAAAATAAATTAAGTCAGAAAATCATTAAAAAATTGAGCGTTTCAATTTCATTTACACATACTAATATAACTTACATCCAATCTATAAAGATATGAAATAAGGCAAAGCCTCTGACCAAGATCGATAGACATGTTCATTGTTCGGTATCATAAAACTCCAACTGGGTAATCAAGACAAGGATGCCTCAAACTTTATTAGTGATTTTTTTAATATTATGCAGGTACTTTCTTTAAATCTATCATGAAAAATAAAATGTAAAGACCTTGCCTGTTATATTTAATTTATAACTTGTGTAAACGTTTCGTAATCATTATTCCATTGTGCTTTTTATTTGCTTTCTTTTGCTTTGACTACATTACTGCTTTTAAATTTGTGTTTGCTCTAAGAATCCAAAATATCGAAAAATCTAGTCAAAACTTTAATCATGGCTTTGGTGGCAACATACAGTTCTAAGCAGAATTTCTTGCAGCCGACACACAAGGCTTCACAAGTCTATTCCAAGGCTGTTGGAATTACAGTCTGGAATGAAACGAAATGCATTTATGCTTTAATTAGGTCCAAAGCTCTCCGGCAGTACTAGAGACTTGCATAGACACATCCTCAAATACATGGCATAAAAGTATTTCTTGTCCTAATGTCAACAACAAATTGGGCCTAATTTCAGCAATTTGGCGCTATTTCAATGATACCCCACAGACATAATGCAGTATTCTTTACAAAGCAAACCATGATGAATAGAAAGCAAATTTAATATGCATTGAACTAGTGTTGTAAGAGGCATACCCCATCCATTCCGATTATCAGCTATTTTGGAATATCTTACCCCACCCACGATTCTGCGCTAAATTTTGACGCCTAGCTCTACCAGCCATGTACTCGAATTTTCAGTCTGCATCAATGAAACAAAGAAGAAACGGTTGAGACCTGGATTCTCAAATCGCTCATTCTGGCATTATTATTTGATTTAAGTGAACAAAAACATTTTTTATTCCTCATAATACCTTTGAAATGCTGTTTATTTCACTATTTCATTTTTTGACCATGGCCAATTCGAATATTTTTAGACTGGAACTGTATACTGCGCCCTTAAGAAAATTATCATGTCACAGGCAATTGTTTCATTTTCTTAATATAGGCATGGGACATCAAAACGATCAGTTCTGTGTTAGGTTTTCATCGCGAATAAGCTTTAAATGTTTTTAAAGGCCAAAAAGACACCCCCAATCCACCCCAAGGAATACGGCATTTTACCCCCATTTCATAGCACATAAAGACCTTAAATCTGAAGCACCATAGTTGACATTTTCTGCAAAGAGGAAAGCCCAGACATCATTTTTAAATCTGATTTAGTGTATTTGGGCTGAAATTTGTTTCAGAAAGAATTTCAGAGCTATATTCTGTGGTTGCTTTACTGTATAACTGATTATGTTTGAGACAGCGTTTAATTTGCGGGATTTACGGTAAATAGACAACAGCAAATTAAAAGTTATGTTCAGACATATTATTGTGGTCAAAATGGATGTAAATATAAACTTTTAGTATATATTGATAGAAATTAGCTTCTCCAGAACTGTAACATTTAATTTTTTCTTTAAAAAAAAAATGTTTTCTACTATGCCTTCTTATACGTAAAACTGTAAATATTCCCTATATCCGAGCCGGGGATATCCTCTATTACATTATCAGATTTACAATTAAGAACCCAAATATTCTAGTATTTGAATTAGAAAATGGTACAGCTGCAGGTAAAACTAAATATAAAGAATCAACAAATATCAAGGGGGGGGGGGAGAAAGGGGGGGGATAGGCTGTCATTGTTACAAATGCAGTGGGGGGGGGGGTGCAGGGAAGGGTAAAGCCCTGGGTTTTTTTTTTCCAAATCAGTCAAGAACAAGCCAACTTGCATTCTTTTCAAGTAATTTTCATAAATATGGGGCAATCTTGCCGATAAAAAACCCAAATTATTGATTGGGAGAGATAATTCTCATAACCCATTTTTCACCGTCTCGGACATTTATTTTAGATTTTTTGTCAATTACCCATATTTTGGACAAGAATTTTAGCCTGAAATGAACCTTAAAGAGCCCGAAAGTAACATTTATTTCCAAAATTATCATTAAAATTACAAAATTAGTCCAAAATTTGCAATTTCAGAGATTTACAAAAAAAATCTAAATCTCACCATAAATTGTTTAAGGTGGCAACATACAGTTCTAAGCAGAATTTCTTGCAGCCGACACACAAGGCTTCACAAGTCTATTCCAAGGCTGTTGGAATTACAGTCTGGAATGAAACGAAATGCATTTATGCTTTAATTAGGTCCAAAGCTCTCCGGCAGTACTAGAGACTTGCATAGACACATCCTCAAATACATGGCATAAAAGTATTTCTTGTCCTAATGTCAACAACAAATTGGGCCTAATTTCAGCAATTTGGCGCTATTTCAATGATACCCCACAGACATAATGCAGTATTCTTTACAAAGCAAACCATGATGAATAGAAAGCAAATTTAATATGCATTGAACTAGTGTTGTAAGAGGCATACCCCATCCATTCCGATTATCAGCTATTTTGGAATATCTTACCCCACCCACGATTCTGCGCTAAATTTTGACGCCTAGCTCTACCAGCCATGTACTCGAATTTTCAGTCTGCATCAATGAAACAAAGAAGAAACGGTTGAGACCTGGATTCTCAAATCGCTCATTCTGGCATTATTATTTGATTTAAGTGAACAAAAACATTTTTTATTCCTCATAATACCTTTGAAATGCTGTTTATTTCACTATTTCATTTTTTGACCATGGCCAATTCGAATATTTTTAGACTGGAACTGTATACTGCGCCCTTAAGAAAATTATCATGTCACAGGCAATTGTTTCATTTTCTTAATATAGGCATGGGACATCAAAACGATCAGTTCTGTGTTAGGTTTTCATCGCGAATAAGCTTTAAATGTTTTTAAAGGCCAAAAAGACACCCCCAATCCACCCCAAGGAATACGGCATTTTACCCCCATTTCATAGCACATAAAGACCTTAAATCTGAAGCACCATAGTTGACATTTTCTGCAAAGAGGAAAGCCCAGACATCATTTTTAAATCTGATTTAGTGTATTTGGGCTGAAATTTGTTTCAGAAAGAATTTCAGAGCTATATTCTGTGGTTGCTTTACTGTATAACTGATTATGTTTGAGACAGCGTTTAATTTGCGGGATTTACGGTAAATAGACAACAGCAAATTAAAAGTTATGTTCAGACATATTATTGTGGTCAAAATGGATGTAAATATAAACTTTTAGTATATATTGATAGAAATTAGCTTCTCCAGAACTGTAACATTTAATTTTTTCTTTAAAAAAAAAATGTTTTCTACTATGCCTTCTTATACGTAAAACTGTAAATATTCCCTATATCCGAGCCGGGGATATCCTCTATTACATTATCAGATTTACAATTAAGAACCCAAATATTCTAGTATTTGAATTAGAAAATGGTACAGCTGCAGGTAAAACTAAATATAAAGAATCAACAAATATCAAGGGGGGGGGGGGAGAAAGGGGGGGATAGGCTGTCATTGAAACAAATGATGCGGTGGGGGGGGGGGGGGGGGGTTGCAGGGAAGGGTAAAGCCCTGGGTTTTTTTTTCCAAATCAGTCAAGAACAAGCCAACTTGCATTCTTTTCAAGTAATTTTCATAAATATGGGGCAATCTTGCCGATAAAAAACCCAAATTATTGATTGGGAGAGATAATTCTCATAACCCATTTTTCACCGTCTCGGACATTTATTTTAGATTTTTTGTCAATTACCCATATTTTGGACAAGAATTTTAGCCTGAAATGAACCTTAAAGAGCCCGAAAGTAACATTTATTTCCAAAATTATCATTAAAATTACAAAATTAGTCCAAAATTTGCAATTTCAGAGATTTACAAAAAAATCTAAATCTCACCATAAATTGTTTAAGGTGGCAACATACAGTTCTAAGCAGAATTTCTTGTAGCCGACACACAAGGCTTCACAAGTCTGTTCCAAGGCTGTTGGAATTACAGTCTGGAATGAAACGAAATGCATTTATGCTTTAATTAGGTCCAAAGCTATCCGGCAGTACTAGAGACTTGCATAGACACATCCTCAAATACATGGCATAAAAGTATTTCTTGTCCTAATGTCAACAACAAATTGGGCCTAATTTCAGCAATTTGGCGCTATTTCAATGATACCCCACAGACATAATGCAGTATTCTTTACAAAGCAAACCATGATGAATAGAAAGCAAATTTAATATGCATTGAACTAGTGTTGTAAGAGGCATACCCCATCCATTCTGATTATCAGCTATTTTGGAATATCTTACCCCACCCACGATTCTGCGCTAAATTTTGACGCCTAGCTCTACCAGCCATGTACTCGAATTTTCAGTCTGCATCAATGAAACAAAGAAGAAACGGTTGAGACCTGGATTCTCAAATCGCTCATTCTGGCATTATTATTTGATTTAAGTGAACAAAAACATTTTTTATTCCTCATAATACCTTTGAAATGCTGTTTATTTCACTATTTCATTTTTTGACCATGGCCAATTCGAATACTTTTAGACTGGAACTGTATACTGCGCCCTTAAGAAAATTATCATGTCACAGGCAATTGTTTCATTTTCTTAATATAGGCATAGGACATCAAAACGATCAGTTCTGTGTTAGGTTTTCATCGCGAATAAGCTTTAAATGTTTTTAAAGGCCAAAAAGACACCCCCAATCCACCCCAAGGAATACGGCATTTTACCCCCATTTCATAGCACATAAAGACCTTAAATCTGAAGCACCATAGTTGACATTTTCTGCAAAGAGGAAAGCCCAGACATCATTTTTAAATCTGATTTAGTGTATTTGGGATGAAATTTGTTTCAGAAAGAATTTCAGAGCTATATTCTGTGGTTGCTTTACTGTATAACTGATTATGTTTGAGACAGCGTTTAATTTGCGGGATTTACGGTAAATAGACAACAGCAAATTAAAAGTTATGTTCAGACATATTATTGTGGTCAAAATGGATGTAAATATAAACTTTTAGTATATATTGATAGAAATTAGCTTCTCCAGAACTGTAACATTTAATTTTTTCTTTAAAAAAAAAAATGTTTTCTACTATGCCTTCTTATACGTAAAACTGTAAATATTCCCTATATCCGAGCCGGGGATATCCTCTATTACATTATCAGATTTACAATTAAGAACCCAAATATTCTAGTATTTGAATTAGAAAATGGTACAGCTGCAGGTAAAACTAAATATAAAGAATCAACAAATATCAAGGGGGGGGGGAGAAAGGGGGGGGGGATAGGCTGTCATTGTTACAAATGCAGTGGGGGGGGGGGGGGTGCAGGGAAGGGTAAAGCCCTGGGTTTTTTTTTCCAAATCAGTCAAGAACAAGCCAACTTGCATTCTTTTCAAGTAATTTTCATAAATATGGGGCAATCTTGCCGATAAAAAACCCAAATTATTGATTGGGAGAGATAATTCTCATAACCCATTTTTCACCGTCTCGGACATTTATTTTAGATTTTTTGTCAATTACCCATATTTTGGACAAGAATTTTAGCCTGAAATGAACCTTAAAGAGCCCGAAAGTAACATTTATTTCCAAAATTATCATTAAAATTACAAAATTAGTCCAAAATTTGCAATTTCAGAGATTTACAAAAAAATCTAAATCTCACCATAAATTGTTTAAGGTGGCAACATACAGTTCTAAGCAGAATTTCTTGCAGCCGACACACAAGGCTTCACAAGTCTATTCCAAGGCTGTTGGAATTACAGTCTGGAATGAAACGAAATGCATTTATGCTTTAATTAGGTCCAAAGCTCTCCGGCAGTACTAGAGACTTGCATAGACACATCCTCAAATACATGGCATAAAAGTATTTCTTGTCCTAATGTCAACAACAAATTGGGCCTAATTTCAGCAATTTGGCGCTATTTCAATGATACCCCACAGACATAATGCAGTATTCTTTACAAAGCAAACCATGATGAATAGAAAGCAAATTTAATATGCATTGAACTAGTGTTGTAAGAGGCATACCCCATCCATTCCGATTATCAGCTATTTTGGAATATCTTACCCCACCCACGATTCTGCGCTAAATTTTGACGCCTAGCTCTACCAGCCATGTACTCGAATTTTCAGTCTGCATCAATGAAACAAAGAAGAAACGGTTGAGACCTGGATTCTCAAATCGCTCATTCTGGCATTATTATTTGATTTAAGTGAACAAAAACATTTTTTATTCCTCATAATACCTTTGAAATGCTGTTTATTTCACTATTTCATTTTTTGACCATGGCCAATTCGAATATTTTTAGACTGGAACTGTATACTGCGCCCTTAAGAAAATTATCATGTCACAGGCAATTGTTTCATTTTCTTAATATAGGCATGGGACATCAAAACGATCAGTTCTGTGTTAGGTTTTCATCGCGAATAAGCTTTAAATGTTTTTAAAGGCCAAAAAGACACCCCCAATCCACCCCAAGGAATACGGCATTTTACCCCCATTTCATAGCACATAAAGACCTTAAATCTGAAGCACCATAGTTGACATTTTCTGCAAAGAGGAAAGCCCAGACATCATTTTTAAATCTGATTTAGTGTATTTGGGATGAAATTTGTTTCAGAAAGAATTTCAGAGCTATATTCTGTGGTTGCTTTACTGTATAACTGATTATGTTTGAGACAGCGTTTAATTTGCGGGATTTACGGTAAATAGACAACAGCAAATTAAAAGTTATGTTCAGACATATTATTGTGGTCAAAATGGATGTAAATATAAACTTTTAGTATATATTGATAGAAATTAGCTTCTCCAGAACTGTAACATTTAATTTTTTCTTTAAAAAAAAAATGTTTTCTACTATGCCTTCTTATACGTAAAACTGTAAATATTCCCTATATCCGAGCCGGGGATATCCTCTATTACATTATCAGATTTACAATTTAGAACCCAAATATTCTAGTATTTGAATTAGAAAATGGTACAGCTGCAGGTAAAACTAAATATAAAGAATCAACAAATATCAAGGGGGGGGGAGAAAGGGGGGGATAGGCTGTCATTGTTACAAATGCAGTGGGGGGGGGGGTGCAGGGAAGGGTAAAGCCCTGGGTTTTTTTTTCCAAATCAGTCAAGAACAAGCCAACTTGCATTCTATTCAAGTAATTTTCATAAATATGGGGCAATCTTGCCGATAAAAAACCCAAATTATTGATTGGGAGAGATAATTCTCATAACCCATTTTTCACCGTCTCGGACATTTATTTTAGATTTTTTGTCAATTACCCATATTTTGGACAAGAATTTTAGCCTGAAATGAACCTTAAAGAGCCCGAAAGTAACATTTATTTCCAAAATTATCATTAAAATTACAAAATTAGTCCAAAATTTGCAATTTCAGAGATTTACAAAAAAATCTAAATCTCACCATAAATTGTTTAAGGTGGCAACATACAGTTCTAAGCAGAATTTCTTGCAGCCGACACACAAGGCTTCACAAGTCTATTCCAAGGCTGTTGGAATTACAGTCTGGAATGAAACGAAATGCATTTATGCTTTAATTAGGTCCAAAGCTCTCCGGCAGTACTAGAGACTTGCATAGACACATCCTCAAATACATGGCATAAAAGTATTTCTTGTCCTAATGTCAACAACAAATTGGGCCTAATTTCAGCAATTTGGCGCTATTTCAATGATACCCCACAGACATAATGCAGTATTCTTTACAAAGCAAACCATGATGAATAGAAAGCAAATTTAATATGCATTGAACTAGTGTTGTAAGAGGCATACCCCATCCATTCCGATTATCAGCTATTTTGGAATATCTTACCCCACCCACGATTCTGCGCTAAATTTTGACGCCTAGCTCTACCAGCCATGTACTCGAATTTTCAGTCTGCATCAATGAAACAAAGAAGAAACGGTTGAGACCTGGATTCTCAAATCGCTCATTCTGGCATTATTATTTGATTTAAGTGAACAAAAACATTTTTTATTCCTCATAATACCTTTGAAATGCTGTTTATTTCACTATTTCATTTTTTGACCATGGCCAATTCGAATATTTTTAGACTGGAACTGTATACTGCGCCCTTAAGAAAATTATCATGTCACAGGCAATTGTTTCATTTTCTTAATATAGGCATGGGACATCAAAACGATCAGTTCTGTGTTAGGTTTTCATCGCGAATAAGCTTTAAATGTTTTTAAAGGCCAAAAAGACACCCCCAATCCACCCCAAGGAATACGGCATTTTACCCCCATTTCATAGCACATAAAGACCTTAAATCTGAAGCACCATAGTTGACATTTTCTGCAAAGAGGAAAGCCCAGACATCATTTTTAAATCTGATTTAGTGTATTTGGGATGAAATTTGTTTCAGAAAGAATTTCAGAGCTATATTCTGTGGTTGCTTTACTGTATAACTGATTATGTTTGAGACAGCGTTTAATTTGCGGGATTTACGGTAAATAGACAACAGCAAATTAAAAGTTATGTTCAGACATATTATTGTGGTCAAAATGGATGTAAATATAAACTTTTAGTATATATTGATAGAAATTAGCTTCTCCAGAACTGTAACATTTAATTTTTTCTTTAAAAAAAAAAAGTTTTCTACTATGCCTTCTTATACGTAAAACTGTAAATATTCCCTATATCCGAGCCGGGGATATCCTCTATTACATTATCAGATTTACAATTAAGAACCCAAATATTCTAGTATTTGAATTAGAAAATGGTACAGCTGCAGGTAAAACTAAATATAAAGAATCAACAAATATCAAGGGAGGGGGAGAAAGGGGGGGGGATAGGCTGTCATTGTTACAAATGCAGTGGGGGGGGGGGGGTGCAGGGAAGGGTAAAGCCCTGGGGTTTTTTTTCCAAATCAGTCAAGAACAAGCCAACTTGCATTCTTTTCAAGTAATTTTCATAAATATGGGGCAATCTTGCCGATAAAAAACCCAAATTATTGATTGGGAGAGATAATTCTCATAACCCATTTTTCACCGTCTCGGACATTTATTTTAGATTTTTTGTCAATTACCCATATTTTGGACAAGAATTTAGCCTGAAATGAACCTTAAAGAGCCCGAAAGTAACATTTATTTCCAAAATTATCATTAAAATTACAAAATTAGTCCAAAATTTGCAATTTCAGAGATTTACAAAAAAATCTAAATCTCACCATAAATTGTTTAAGGTGGCAACATACAGTTCTAAGCAGAATTTCTTGCAGCCGACACACAAGGCTTCACAAGTCTATTCCAAGGCTGTTGGAATTACAGTCTGGAATGAAACGAAATGCATTTATGCTTTAATTAGGTCCAAAGCTCTCCGGCAGTACTAGAGACTTGCATAGACACATCCTCAAATACATGGCATAAAAGTATTTCTTGTCCTAATGTCAACAACAAATTGGGCCTAATTTCAGCAATTTGGCGCTATTTCAATGATACCCCACAGACATAATGCAGTATTCTTTACAAAGCAAACCATGATGAATAGAAAGCAAATTTAATATGCATTGAACTAGTGTTGTAAGAGGCATACCCCATCCATTCCGATTATCAGCTATTTTGGAATATCTTACCCCACCCACGATTCTGCGCTAAATTTTGACGCCTAGCTCTACCAGCCATGTACTCGAATTTTCAGTCTGCATCAATGAAACAAAGAAGAAACGGTTGAGACCTGGATTCTCAAATCGCTCATTCTGGCATTATTATTTGATTTAAGTGAACAAAAACATTTTTTATTCCTCATAATACCTTTGAAATGCTGTTTATTTCACTATTTCATTTTTTGACCATGGCCAATTCGAATATTTTTAGACTGGAACTGTATACTGCGCCCTTAAGAAAATTATCATGTCACAGGCAATTGTTTCATTTTCTTAATATAGGCATGGGACATCAAAACGATCAGTTCTGTGTTAGGTTTTCATCGCGAATAAGCTTTAAATGTTTTTAAAGGCCAAAAAGACACCCCCAATCCACCCCAAGGAATACGGCATTTTACCCCCATTTCATAGCACATAAAGACCTTAAATCTGAAGCACCATAGTTGACATTTTCTGCAAAGAGGAAAGCCCAGACATCATTTTTAAATCTGATTTAGTGTATTTGGGCTGAAATTTGTTTCAGAAAGAATTTCAGAGCTATATTCTGTGGTTGCTTTACTGTATAACTGATTATGTTTGAGACAGCGTTTAATTTGCGGGATTTACGGTAAATAGACAACAGCAAATTAAAAGTTATGTTCAGACATATTATTGTGGTCAAAATGGATGTAAATATAAACTTTTAGTATATATTGATAGAAATTAGCTTCTCCAGAACTGTAACATTTAATTTTTTCTTTAAAAAAAAATGTTTTCTACTATGCCTTCTTATACGTAAAACTGTAAATATTCCCTATATCCGAGCCGGGGATATCCTCTATTACATTATCAGATTTACAATTAAGAACCCAAATATTCTAGTATTTGAATTAGAAAATGGTACAGCTGCAGGTAAAACTAAATATAAAGAATCAACAAATATCAAGGGGGGGGGGGGAGAAAGGGGGGGGATAGGCTGTCATTGTTACAAATGCAGTGGGGGGGGTGCAGGGAAGGGTAAAGCTCTGGGTTTTTTTTTTCCAAATCAGTCAAGAACAAGCCAACTTGCATTCTTTTCAAGTAATTTTCATAAATATGGGGCAATCTTGCCGATAAAAAACCCAAATTATTGATTGGGAGAGATAATTCTCATAACCCATTTTTCACCGTCTCGGACATTTATTTTAGATTTTTTGTCAATTACCCATATTTTGGACAAGAATTTTAGCCTGAAATGAACCTTAAAGAGCCCGAAAGTAACATTTATTTCCAAAATTATCATTAAAATTACAAAATTAGTCCAAAATTTGCAATTTCAGAGATTTACAAAAAAAATCTAAATCTCACCATAAATTGTTTAAGGTGGCAACATACAGTTCTAAGCAGAATTTCTTGCAGCCGACACACAAGGCTTCACAAGTCTATTCCAAGGCTGTTGGAATTACAGTCTGGAATGAAACGAAATGCATTTATGCTTTAATTAGGTCCAAAGCTCTCCGGCAGTACTAGAGACTTGCATAGACACATCCTCAAATACATGGCATAAAAGTATTTCTTGTCCTAATGTCAACAACAAATTGGGCCTAATTTCAGCAATTTGGCGCTATTTCAATGATACCCCACAGACATAATGCAGTATTCTTTACAAAGCAAACCATGATGAATAGAAAGCAAATTTAATATGCATTGAACTAGTGTTGTAAGAGGCATACCCCATCCATTCCGATTATCAGCTATTTTGGAATATCTTACCCCACCCACGATTCTGCGCTAAATTTTGACGCCTAGCTCTACCAGCCATGTACTCGAATTTTCAGTCTGCATCAATGAAACAAAGAAGAAACGGTTGAGACCTGGATTCTCAAATCGCTCATTCTGGCATTATTATTTGATTTAAGTGAACAAAAACATTTTTTATTCCTCATAATACCTTTGAAATGCTGTTTATTTCACTATTTCATTTTTTGACCATGGCCAATTCGAATATTTTTAGACTGGAACTGTATACTGCGCCCTTAAGAAAATTATCATGTCACAGGCAATTGTTTCATTTTCTTAATATAGGCATGGGACATCAAAACGATCAGTTCTGTGTTAGGTTTTCATCGCGAATAAGCTTTAAATGTTTTTAAAGGCCAAAAAGACACCCCCAATCCACCCCAAGGAATACGGCATTTTACCCCCATTTCATAGCACATAAAGACCTTAAATCTGAAGCACCATAGTTGACATTTTCTGCAAAGAGGAAAGCCCAGACATCATTTTTAAATCTGATTTAGTGTATTTGGGCTGAAATTTGTTTCAGAAAGAATTTCAGAGCTATATTCTGTGGTTGCTTTACTGTATAACTGATTATGTTTGAGACAGCGTTTAATTTGCGGGATTTACGGTAAATAGACAACAGCAAATTAAAAGTTATGTTCAGACATATTATTGTGGTCAAAATGGATGTAAATATAAACTTTTAGTATATATTGATAGAAATTAGCTTCTCCAGAACTGTAACATTTAATTTTTTCTTTAAAAAAAAAATGTTTTCTACTATGCCTTCTTATACGTAAAACTGTAAATATTCCCTATATCCGAGCCGGGGATATCCTCTATTACATTATCAGATTTACAATTAAGAACCCAAATATTCTAGTATTTGAATTAGAAAATGGTACAGCTGCAGGTAAAACTAAATATAAAGAATCAACAAATATCAAGGGGGGGGGGGGGAGAAAGGGGGGGATAGGCTGTCATTGAAACAAATGATGCGGTGGGGGGGGGGGTTGCAGGGAAGGGTAAAGCCCTGGGTTTTTTTTTCCAAATCAGTCAAGAACAAGCCAACTTGCATTCTTTTCAAGTAATTTTCATAAATATGGGGCAATCTTGCCGATAAAAAACCCAAATTATTGATTGGGAGAGATAATTCTCATAACCCATTTTTCACCGTCTCGGACATTTATTTTAGATTTTTTGTCAATTACCCATATTTTGGACAAGAATTTTAGCCTGAAATGAACCTTAAAGAGCCCGAAAGTAACATTTATTTCCAAAATTATCATTAAAATTACAAAATTAGTCCAAAATTTGCAATTTCAGAG
Source organism: Fragum whitleyi (assembly GCA_948146395.1). Lineage (NCBI taxonomy): Eukaryota > Metazoa > Mollusca > Bivalvia > Cardiida > Cardiidae > Fragum > Fragum whitleyi. The sequence goes on from OX411560.1 coordinate 6,702,785, forward strand.
ATTTACAAAAAAATCTAAATCTCACCATAAATTGTTTAAGGTGGCAACATACAGTTCTAAGCAGAATTTCTTGTAGCCGACACACAAGGCTTCACAAGTCTGTTCCAAGGCTGTTGGAATTACAGTCTGGAATGAAACGAAATGCATTTATGCTTTAATTAGGTCCAAAGCTATCCGGCAGTACTAGAGACTTGCATAGACACATCCTCAAATACATGGCATAAAAGTATTTCTTGTCCTAATGTCAACAACAAATTGGGCCTAATTTCAGCAATTTGGCGCTATTTCAATGATACCCCACAGACATAATGCAGTATTCTTTACAAAGCAAACCATGATGAATAGAAAGCAAATTTAATATGCATTGAACTAGTGTTGTAAGAGGCATACCCCATCCATTCTGATTATCAGCTATTTTGGAATATCTTACCCCACCCACGATTCTGCGCTAAATTTTGACGCCTAGCTCTACCAGCCATGTACTCGAATTTTCAGTCTGCATCAATGAAACAAAGAAGAAACGGTTGAGACCTGGATTCTCAAATCGCTCATTCTGGCATTATTATTTGATTTAAGTGAACAAAAACATTTTTTATTCCTCATAATACCTTTGAAATGCTGTTTATTTCACTATTTCATTTTTTGACCATGGCCAATTCGAATACTTTTAGACTGGAACTGTATACTGCGCCCTTAAGAAAATTATCATGTCACAGGCAATTGTTTCATTTTCTTAATATAGGCATAGGACATCAAAACGATCAGTTCTGTGTTAGGTTTTCATCGCGAATAAGCTTTAAATGTTTTTAAAGGCCAAAAAGACACCCCCAATCCACCCCAAGGAATACGGCATTTTACCCCCATTTCATAGCACATAAAGACCTTAAATCTGAAGCACCATAGTTGACATTTTCTGCAAAGAGGAAAGCCCAGACATCATTTTTAAATCTGATTTAGTGTATTTGGGATGAAATTTGTTTCAGAAAGAATTTCAGAGCTATATTCTGTGGTTGCTTTACTGTATAACTGATTATGTTTGAGACAGCGTTTAATTTGCGGGATTTACGGTAAATAGACAACAGCAAATTAAAAGTTATGTTCAGACATATTATTGTGGTCAAAATGGATGTAAATATAAACTTTTAGTATATATTGATAGAAATTAGCTTCTCCAGAACTGTAACATTTAATTTTTTCTTTAAAAAAAAAATGTTTTCTACTATGCCTTCTTATACGTAAAACTGTAAATATTCCCTATATCCGAGCCGGGGATATCCTCTATTACATTATCAGATTTACAATTAAGAACCCAAATATTCTAGTATTTGAATTAGAAAATGGTACAGCTGCAGGTAAAACTAAATATAAAGAATCAACAAATATCAAGGGAGGGGGAGAAAGGGGGGGGGGATAGGCTGTCATTGTTACAAATGCAGTGGGGGGGGGGGGTGCAGGGAAGGGTAAAGCCCTGGGGTTTTTTTTCCAAATCAGTCAAGAACAAGCCAACTTGCATTCTTTTCAAGTAATTTTCATAAATATGGGGCAATCTTGCCGATAAAAAACCCAAATTATTGATTGGGAGAGATAATTCTCATAACCCATTTTTCACCGTCTCGGACATTTATTTTAGATTTTTTGTCAATTACCCATATTTTGGACAAGAATTTAGCCTGAAATGAACCTTAAAGAGCCCGAAAGTAACATTTATTTCCAAAATTATCATTAAAATTACAAAATTAGTCCAAAATTTGCAATTTCAGAGATTTACAAAAAAATCTAAATCTCACCATAAATTGTTTAAGGTGGCAACATACAGTTCTAAGCAGAATTTCTTGCAGCCGACACACAAGGCTTCACAAGTCTATTCCAAGGCTGTTGGAATTACAGTCTGGAATGAAACGAAATGCATTTATGCTTTAATTAGGTCCAAAGCTCTCCGGCAGTACTAGAGACTTGCATAGACACATCCTCAAATACATGGCATAAAAGTATTTCTTGTCCTAATGTCAACAACAAATTGGGCCTAATTTCAGCAATTTGGCGCTATTTCAATGATACCCCACAGACATAATGCAGTATTCTTTACAAAGCAAACCATGATGAATAGAAAGCAAATTTAATATGCATTGAACTAGTGTTGTAAGAGGCATACCCCATCCATTCCGATTATCAGCTATTTTGGAATATCTTACCCCACCCACGATTCTGCGCTAAATTTTGACGCCTAGCTCTACCAGCCATGTACTCGAATTTTCAGTCTGCATCAATGAAACAAAGAAGAAACGGTTGAGACCTGGATTCTCAAATCGCTCATTCTGGCATTATTATTTGATTTAAGTGAACAAAAACATTTTTTATTCCTCATAATACCTTTGAAATGCTGTTTATTTCACTATTTCATTTTTTGACCATGGCCAATTCGAATATTTTTAGACTGGAACTGTATACTGCGCCCTTAAGAAAATTATCATGTCACAGGCAATTGTTTCATTTTCTTAATATAGGCATGGGACATCAAAACGATCAGTTCTGTGTTAGGTTTTCATCGCGAATAAGCTTTAAATGTTTTTAAAGGCCAAAAAGACACCCCCAATCCACCCCAAGGAATACGGCATTTTACCCCCATTTCATAGCACATAAAGACCTTAAATCTGAAGCACCATAGTTGACATTTTCTGCAAAGAGGAAAGCCCAGACATCATTTTTAAATCTGATTTAGTGTATTTGGGCTGAAATTTGTTTCAGAAAGAATTTCAGAGCTATATTCTGTGGTTGCTTTACTGTATAACTGATTATGTTTGAGACAGCGTTTAATTTGCGGGATTTACGGTAAATAGACAACAGCAAATTAAAAGTTATGTTCAGACATATTATTGTGGTCAAAATGGATGTAAATATAAACTTTTAGTATATATTGATAGAAATTAGCTTCTCCAGAACTGTAACATTTAATTTTTTCTTTAAAAAAAAAATGTTTTCTACTATGCCTTCTTATACGTAAAACTGTAAATATTCCCTATATCCGAGCCGGGGATATCCTCTATTACATTATCAGATTTACAATTAAGAACCCAAATATTCTAGTATTTGAATTAGAAAATGGTACAGCTGCAGGTAAAACTAAATATAAAGAATCAACAAATATCAAGGGGGGGGGAGAAAGGGGGGGGATAGGCTGTCATTGTTACAAATGCAGTGGGGGGGGGGTGCAGGGAAGGGTAAAGCCCTGGGTTTTTTTTTTCCAAATCAGTCAAGAACAAGCCAACTTGCATTCTTTTCAAGTAATTTTCATAAATATGGGGCAATCTTGCCGATAAAAAACCCAAATTATTGATTGGGAGAGATAATTCTCATAACCCATTTTTCACCGTCTCGGACATTTATTTTAGATTTTTTGTCAATTACCCATATTTTGGACAAGAATTTTAGCCTGAAATGAACCTTAAAGAGCCCGAAAGTAACATTTATTTCCAAAATTATCATTAAAATTACAAAATTAGTCCAAAATTTGCAATTTCAGAGATTTACAAAAAAAATCTAAATCTCACCATAAATTGTTTAAGGTGGCAACATACAGTTCTAAGCAGAATTTCTTGCAGCCGACACACAAGGCTTCACAAGTCTATTCCAAGGCTGTTGGAATTACAGTCTGGAATGAAACGAAATGCATTTATGCTTTAATTAGGTCCAAAGCTCTCCGGCAGTACTAGAGACTTGCATAGACACATCCTCAAATACATGGCATAAAAGTATTTCTTGTCCTAATGTCAACAACAAATTGGGCCTAATTTCAGCAATTTGGCGCTATTTCAATGATACCCCACAGACATAATGCAGTATTCTTTACAAAGCAAACCATGATGAATAGAAAGCAAATTTAATATGCATTGAACTAGTGTTGTAAGAGGCATACCCCATCCATTCCGATTATCAGCTATTTTGGAATATCTTACCCCACCCACGATTCTGCGCTAAATTTTGACGCCTAGCTCTACCAGCCATGTACTCGAATTTTCAGTCTGCATCAATGAAACAAAGAAGAAACGGTTGAGACCTGGATTCTCAAATCGCTCATTCTGGCATTATTATTTGATTTAAGTGAACAAAAACATTTTTTATTCCTCATAATACCTTTGAAATGCTGTTTATTTCACTATTTCATTTTTTGACCATGGCCAATTCGAATATTTTTAGACTGGAACTGTATACTGCGCCCTTAAGAAAATTATCATGTCACAGGCAATTGTTTCATTTTCTTAATATAGGCATGGGACATCAAAACGATCAGTTCTGTGTTAGGTTTTCATCGCGAATAAGCTTTAAATGTTTTTAAAGGCCAAAAAGACACCCCCAATCCACCCCAAGGAATACGGCATTTTACCCCCATTTCATAGCACATAAAGACCTTAAATCTGAAGCACCATAGTTGACATTTTCTGCAAAGAGGAAAGCCCAGACATCATTTTTAAATCTGATTTAGTGTATTTGGGCTGAAATTTGTTTCAGAAAGAATTTCAGAGCTATATTCTGTGGTTGCTTTACTGTATAACTGATTATGTTTGAGACAGCGTTTAATTTGCGGGATTTACGGTAAATAGACAACAGCAAATTAAAAGTTATGTTCAGACATATTATTGTGGTCAAAATGGATGTAAATATAAACTTTTAGTATATATTGATAGAAATTAGCTTCTCCAGAACTGTAACATTTAATTTTTTCTTTAAAAAAAAAAATGTTTTCTACTATGCCTTCTTATACGTAAAACTGTAAATATTCCCTATATCCGAGCCGGGGATATCCTCTATTACATTATCAGATTTACAATTAAGAACCCAAATATTCTAGTATTTGAATTAGAAAATGGTACAGCTGCAGGTAAAACTAAATATAAAGAATCAACAAATATCAAGGGGGGGGGGGAGAAAGGGGGGGATAGGCTGTCATTGAAACAAATGATGCGGTGGGGGGGGGGGGGGTTGCAGGGAAGGGTAAAGCCCTGGGTTTTTTTTTCCAAATCAGTCAAGAACAAGCCAACTTGCATTCTTTTCAAGTAATTTTCATAAATATGGGGCAATCTTGCCGATAAAAAACCCAAATTATTGATTGGGAGAGATAATTCTCATAACCCATTTTTCACCGTCTCGGACATTTATTTTAGATTTTTTGTCAATTACCCATATTTTGGACAAGAATTTTAGCCTGAAATGAACCTTAAAGAGCCCGAAAGTAACATTTATTTCCAAAATTATCATTAAAATTACAAAATTAGTCCAAAATTTGCAATTTCAGAGATTTACAAAAAAATCTAAATCTCACCATAAATTGTTTAAGGTGGCAACATACAGTTCTAAGCAGAATTTCTTGTAGCCGACACACAAGGCTTCACAAGTCTGTTCCAAGGCTGTTGGAATTACAGTCTGGAATGAAACGAAATGCATTTATGCTTTAATTAGGTCCAAAGCTATCCGGCAGTACTAGAGACTTGCATAGACACATCCTCAAATACATGGCATAAAAGTATTTCTTGTCCTAATGTCAACAACAAATTGGGCCTAATTTCAGCAATTTGGCGCTATTTCAATGATACCCCACAGACATAATGCAGTATTCTTTACAAAGCAAACCATGATGAATAGAAAGCAAATTTAATATGCATTGAACTAGTGTTGTAAGAGGCATACCCCATCCATTCTGATTATCAGCTATTTTGGAATATCTTACCCCACCCACGATTCTGCGCTAAATTTTGACGCCTAGCTCTACCAGCCATGTACTCGAATTTTCAGTCTGCATCAATGAAACAAAGAAGAAACGGTTGAGACCTGGATTCTCAAATCGCTCATTCTGGCATTATTATTTGATTTAAGTGAACAAAAACATTTTTTATTCCTCATAATACCTTTGAAATGCTGTTTATTTCACTATTTCATTTTTTGACCATGGCCAATTCGAATACTTTTAGACTGGAACTGTATACTGCGCCCTTAAGAAAATTATCATGTCACAGGCAATTGTTTCATTTTCTTAATATAGGCATAGGACATCAAAACGATCAGTTCTGTGTTAGGTTTTCATCGCAAATAAGCTTTAAATGTTTTTAAAGGCCAAAAAGACACCCCCAATCCACCCCAAGGAATACGGCATTTTACCCCCATTTCATAGCACATAAAGACCTTAAATCTGAAGCACCATAGTTGACATTTTCTGCAAAGAGGAAAGCCCAGACATCATTTTTAAATCTGATTTAGTGTATTTGGGATGAAATTTGTTTCAGAAAGAATTTCAGAGCTATATTCTGTGGTTGCTTTACTGTATAACTGATTATGTTTGAGACAGCGTTTAATTTGCGGGATTTACGGTAAATAGACAACAGCAAATTAAAAGTTATGTTCAGACATATTATTGTGGTCAAAATGGATGTAAATATAAACTTTTAGTATATATTGATAGAAATTAGCTTCTCCAGAACTGTAACATTTAATTTTTTCTTTAAAAAAAAAATGTTTTCTACTATGCCTTCTTATACGTAAAACTGTAAATATTCCCTATATCCGAGCCGGGGATATCCTCTATTACATTATCAGATTTACAATTAAGAACCCAAATATTCTAGTATTTGAATTAGAAAATGGTACAGCTGCAGGTAAAACTAAATATAAAGAATCAACAAATATCAAGGGGGGGGGGGAGAAAGGGGGGGGGGATAGGCTGTCATTGTTACAAATGCAGTGGGGGGGGGGGGTGCAGGGAAGGGTAAAGCCCTGGGTTTTTTTTTCCAAATCAGTCAAGAACAAGCCAACTTGCATTCTTTTCAAGTAATTTTCATAAATATGGGGCAATCTTGCCGATAAAAAACCCAAATTATTGATTGGGAGAGATAATTCTCATAACCCATTTTTCACCGTCTCGGACATTTATTTTAGATTTTTTGTCAATTACCCATATTTTGGACAAGAATTTTAGCCTGAAATGAACCTTAAAGAGCCCGAAAGTAACATTTATTTCCAAAATTATCATTAAAATTACAAAATTAGTCCAAAATTTGCAATTTCAGAGATTTACAAAAAAATCTAAATCTCACCATAAATTGTTTAAGGTGGCAACATACAGTTCTAAGCAGAATTTCTTGCAGCCGACACACAAGGCTTCACAAGTCTATTCCAAGGCTGTTGGAATTACAGTCTGGAATGAAACGAAATGCATTTATGCTTTAATTAGGTCCAAAGCTCTCCGGCAGTACTAGAGACTTGCATAGACACATCCTCAAATACATGGCATAAAAGTATTTCTTGTCCTAATGTCAACAACAAATTGGGCCTAATTTCAGCAATTTGGCGCTATTTCAATGATACCCCACAGACATAATGCAGTATTCTTTACAAAGCAAACCATGATGAATAGAAAGCAAATTTAATATGCATTGAACTAGTGTTGTAAGAGGCATACCCCATCCATTCCGATTATCAGCTATTTTGGAATATCTTACCCCACCCACGATTCTGCGCTAAATTTTGACGCCTAGCTCTACCAGCCATGTACTCGAATTTTCAGTCTGCATCAATGAAACAAAGAAGAAACGGTTGAGACCTGGATTCTCAAATCGCTCATTCTGGCATTATTATTTGATTTAAGTGAACAAAAACATTTTTATTCCTCATAATACCTTTGAAATGCTGTTTATTTCACTATTTCATTTTTTGACCATGGCCAATTCGAATATTTTTAGACTGGAACTGTATACTGCGCCCTTAAGAAAATTATCATGTCACAGGCAATTGTTTCATTTTCTTAATATAGGCATGGGACATCAAAACGATCAGTTCTGTGTTAGGTTTTCATCGCGAATAAGCTTTAAATGTTTTTAAAGGCCAAAAAGACACCCCCAATCCACCCCAAGGAATACGGCATTTTACCCCCATTTCATAGCACATAAAGACCTTAAATCTGAAGCACCATAGTTGACATTTTCTGCAAAGAGGAAAGCCCAGACATCATTTTTAAATCTGATTTAGTGTATTTGGGATGAAATTTGTTTCAGAAAGAATTTCAGAGCTATATTCTGTGGTTGCTTTACTGTATAACTGATTATGTTTGAGACAGCGTTTAATTTGCGGGATTTACGGTAAATAGACAACAGCAAATTAAAAGTTATGTTCAGACATATTATTGTGGTCAAAATGGATGTAAATATAAACTTTTAGTATATATTGATAGAAATTAGCTTCTCCAGAACTGTAACATTTAATTTTTTCTTTAAAAAAAAAATGTTTTCTACTATGCCTTCTTATACGTAAAACTGTAAATATTCCCTATATCCGAGCCGGGGATATCCTCTATTACATTATCAGATTTACAATTTAGAACCCAAATATTCTAGTATTTGAATTAGAAAATGGTACAGCTGCAGGTAAAACTAAATATAAAGAATCAACAAATATCAAGGGGGGGGGAGAAAGGGGGGGATAGGCTGTCATTGTTACAAATGCAGTGGGGGGGGGGGGGGTGCAGGGAAGGGTAAAGCCCTGGGTTTTTTTTTCCAAATCAGTCAAGAACAAGCCAACTTGCATTCTATTCAAGTAATTTTCATAAATATGGGGCAATCTTGCCGATAAAAAACCCAAATTATTGATTGGGAGAGATAATTCTCATAACCCATTTTTCACCGTCTCGGACATTTATTTTAGATTTTTTGTCAATTACCCATATTTTGGACAAGAATTTTATCCTGAAATGAACCTTAAAGAGCCCGAAAGTAACATTTATTTCCAAAATTATCATTAAAATTACAAAATTAGTCCAAAATTTGCAATTTCAGAGATTTACAAAAAAAATCTAAATCTCACCATAAATTGTTTAAGGTGGCAACATACAGTTCTAAGCAGAATTTCTTGCAGCCGACACACAAGGCTTCACAAGTCTATTCCAAGGCTGTTGGAATTACAGTCTGGAATGAAACGAAATGCATTTATGCTTTAATTAGGTCCAAAGCTCTCCGGCAGTACTAGAGACTTGCATAGACACATCCTCAAATACATGGCATAAAAGTATTTCTTGTCCTAATGTCAACAACAAATTGGGCCTAATTTCAGCAATTTGGCGCTATTTCAATGATACCCCACAGACATAATGCAGTATTCTTTACAAAGCAAACCATGATGAATAGAAAGCAAATTTAATATGCATTGAACTAGTGTTGTAAGAGGCATACCCCATCCATTCCGATTATCAGCTATTTTGGAATATCTTACCCCACCCACGATTCTGCGCTAAATTTTGACGCCTAGCTCTACCAGCCATGTACTCGAATTTTCAGTCTGCATCAATGAAACAAAGAAGAAACGGTTGAGACCTGGATTCTCAAATCGCTCATTCTGGCATTATTATTTGATTTAAGTGAACAAAAACATTTTTTATTCCTCATAATACCTTTGAAATGCTGTTTATTTCACTATTTCATTTTTTGACCATGGCCAATTCGAATATTTTTAGACTGGAACTGTATACTGCGCCCTTAAGAAAATTATCATGTCACAGGCAATTGTTTCATTTTCTTAATATAGGCATGGGACATCAAAACGATCAGTTCTGTGTTAGGTTTTCATCGCGAATAAGCTTTAAATGTTTTTAAAGGCCAAAAAGACACCCCCAATCCACCCCAAGGAATACGGCATTTTACCCCCATTTCATAGCACATAAAGACCTTAAATCTGAAGCACCATAGTTGACATTTTCTGCAAAGAGGAAAGCCCAGACATCATTTTTAAATCTGATTTAGTGTATTTGGGATGAAATTTGTTTCAGAAAGAATTTCAGAGCTATATTCTGTGGTTGCTTTACTGTATAACTGATTATGTTTGAGACAGCGTTTAATTTGCGGGATTTACGGTAAATAGACAACAGCAAATTAAAAGTTATGTTCAGACATATTATTGTGGTCAAAATGGATGTAAATATAAACTTTTAGTATATATTGATAGAAATTAGCTTCTCCAGAACTGTAACATTTAATTTTTTCTTTAAAAAAAAAAAAGTTTTCTACTATGCCTTCTTATACGTAAAACTGTAAATATTCCCTATATCCGAGCCGGGGATATCCTCTATTACATTATCAGATTTACAATTAAGAACCCAAATATTCTAGTATTTGAATTAGAAAATGGTACAGCTGCAGGTAAAACTAAATATAAAGAATCAACAAATATCAAGGGAGGGGGAGAAAGGGGGGGGGGGATAGGCTGTCATTGTTACAAATGCAGTGGGGGGGGGGGGTTGCAGGGAAGGGTAAAGCCCTGGGTTTTTTTTTCCAAATCAGTCAAGAACAAGCCAACTTGCATTCTTTTCAAGTAATTTTCATAAATATGGGGCAATCTTGCCGATAAAAAACCCAAATTATTGATTGGGAGAGATAATTCTCATAACCCATTTTTCACCGTCTCGGACATTTATTTTAGATTTTTTGTCAATTACCCATATTTTGGACAAGAATTTTAGCCTGAAATGAACCTTAAAGAGCCCGAAAGTAACATTTATTTCCAAAATTATCATTAAAATTACAAAATTAGTCCAAAATTTGCAATTTCAGAGATTTACAAAAAAATCTAAATCTCACCATAAATTGTTTAAGGTGGCAACATACAGTTCTAAGCAGAATTTCTTGTAGCCGACACACAAGGCTTCACAAGTCTGTTCCAAGGCTGTTGGAATTACAGTCTGGAATGAAACGAAATGCATTTATGCTTTAATTAGGTCCAAAGCTATCCGGCAGTACTAGAGACTTGCATAGACACATCCTCAAATACATGGCATAAAAGTATTTCTTGTCCTAATGTCAACAACAAATTGGGCCTAATTTCAGCAATTTGGCGCTATTTCAATGATACCCCACAGACATAATGCAGTATTCTTTACAAAGCAAACCATGATGAATAGAAAGCAAATTTAATATGCATTGAACTAGTGTTGTAAGAGGCATACCCCATCCATTCTGATTATCAGCTATTTTGGAATATCTTACCCCACCCACGATTCTGCGCTAAATTTTGACGCCTAGCTCTACCAGCCATGTACTCGAATTTTCAGTCTGCATCAATGAAACAAAGAAGAAACGGTTGAGACCTGGATTCTCAAATCGCTCATTCTGGCATTATTATTTGATTTAAGTGAACAAAAACATTTTTTATTCCTCATAATACCTTTGAAATGCTGTTTATTTCACTATTTCATTTTTTGACCATGGCCAATTCGAATACTTTTAGACTGGAACTGTATACTGCGCCCTTAAGAAAATTATCATGTCACAGGCAATTGTTTCATTTTCTTAATATAGGCATAGGACATCAAAACGATCAGTTCTGTGTTAGGTTTTCATCGCGAATAAGCTTTAAATGTTTTTAAAGGCCAAAAAGACACCCCCAATCCACCCCAAGGAATACGGCATTTTACCCCCATTTCATAGCACATAAAGACCTTAAATCTGAAGCACCATAGTTGACATTTTCTGCAAAGAGGAAAGCCCAGACATCATTTTTAAATCTGATTTAGTGTATTTGGGATGAAATTTGTTTCAGAAAGAATTTCAGAGCTATATTCTGTGGTTGCTTTACTGTATAACTGATTATGTTTGAGACAGCGTTTAATTTGCGGGATTTACGGTAAATAGACAACAGCAAATTAAAAGTTATGTTCAGACATATTATTGTGGTCAAAATGGATGTAAATATAAACTTTTAGTATATATTGATAGAAATTAGCTTCTCCAGAACTGTAACATTTAATTTTTTCTTTAAAAAAAAAATGTTTTCTACTATGCCTTCTTATACGTAAAACTGTAAATATTCCCTATATCCGAGCCGGGGATATCCTCTATTACATTATCAGATTTACAATTAAGAACCCAAATATTCTAGTATTTGAATTAGAAAATGGTACAGCTGCAGGTAAAACTAAATATAAAGAATCAACAAATATCAAGGGGGGGGGGGAGAAAGGGGGGGGGATAGGCTGTCATTGTTACAAATGCAGTGGGGGGGGGGGGGTGCAGGGAAGGGTAAAGCCCTGGGTTTTTTTTTCCAAATCAGTCAAGAACAAGCCAACTTGCATTCTTTTCAAGTAATTTTCATAAATATGGGGCAATCTTGCCGATAAAAAACCCAAATTATTGATTGGGAGAGATAATTCTCATAACCCATTTTTCACCGTCTCGGACATTTATTTTAGATTTTTTGTCAATTACCCATATTTTGGACAAGAATTTTAGCCTGAAATGAACCTTAAAGAGCCCGAAAGTAACATTTATTTCCAAAATTATCATTAAAATTACAAAATTAGTCCAAAATTTGCAATTTCAGAGATTTACAAAAAAATCTAAATCTCACCATAAATTGTTTAAGGTGGCAACATACAGTTCTAAGCAGAATTTCTTGCAGCCGACACACAAGGCTTCACAAGTCTATTCCAAGGCTGTTGGAATTACAGTCTGGAATGAAACGAAATGCATTTATGCTTTAATTAGGTCCAAAGCTCTCCGGCAGTACTAGAGACTTGCATAGACACATCCTCAAATACATGGCATAAAAGTATTTCTTGTCCTAATGTCAACAACAAATTGGGCCTAATTTCAGCAATTTGGCGCTATTTCAATGATACCCCACAGACATAATGCAGTATTCTTTACAAAGCAAACCATGATGAATAGAAAGCAAATTTAATATGCATTGAACTAGTGTTGTAAGAGGCATACCCCATCCATTCCGATTATCAGCTATTTTGGAATATCTTACCCCACCCACGATTCTGCGCTAAATTTTGACGCCTAGCTCTACCAGCCATGTACTCGAATTTTCAGTCTGCATCAATGAAACAAAGAAGAAACGGTTGAGACCTGGATTCTCAAATCGCTCATCCTGGCATTATTATTTGATTTAAGTGAACAAAAACATTTTTTATTCCTCATAATACCTTTGAAATGCTGTTTATTTCACTATTTCATTTTTTGACCATGGCCAATTCGAATATTTTTAGACTGGAACTGTATACTGCGCCCTTAAGAAAATTATCATGTCACAGGCAATTGTTTCATTTTCTTAATATAGGCATGGGACATCAAAACGATCAGTTCTGTGTTAGGTTTTCATCGCGAATAAGCTTTAAATGTTTTTAAAGGCCAAAAAGACACCCCCAATCCACCCCAAGGAATACGGCATTTTACCCCCATTTCATAGCACATAAAGACCTTAAATCTGAAGCACCATAGTTGACATTTTCTGCAAAGAGGAAAGCCCAGACATCATTTTTAAATCTGATTTAGTGTATTTGGGATGAAATTTGTTTCAGAAAGAATTTCAGAGCTATATTCTGTGGTTGCTTTACTGTATAACTGATTATGTTTGAGACAGCGTTTAATTTGCGGGATTTACGGTAAATAGACAACAGCAAATTAAAAGTTATGTTCAGACATATTATTGTGGTCAAAATGGATGTAAATATAAACTTTTAGTATATATTGATAGAAATTAGCTTCTCCAGAACTGTAACATTTAATTTTTTCTTTAAAAAAAAAATGTTTTCTACTATGCCTTCTTATACGTAAAACTGTAAATATTCCCTATATCCGAGCCGGGGATATCCTCTATTACATTATCAGATTTACAATTTAGAACCCAAATATTCTAGTATTTGAATTAGAAAATGGTACAGCTGCAGGTAAAACTAAATATAAAGAATCAACAAATATCAAGGGGGGGGAGAAAGGGGGGGATAGGCTGTCATTGTTACAAATGCAGTGGGGGGGGGGGTGCAGGGAAGGGTAAAGCCCTGGGTTTTTTTTTCCAAATCAGTCAAGAACAAGCCAACTTGCATTCTATTCAAGTAATTTTCATAAATATGGGGCAATCTTGCCGATAAAAAACCCAAATTATTGATTGGGAGAGATAATTCTCATAACCCATTTTTCACCGTCTCGGACATTTATTTTAGATTTTTTGTCAATTACCCATATTTTGGACAAGAATTTTAGCCTGAAATGAACCTTAAAGAGCCCGAAAGTAACATTTATTTCCAAAATTATCATTAAAATTACAAAATTAGTCCAAAATTTGCAATTTCAGAGATTTACAAAAAAATCTAAATCTCACCATAAATTGTTTAAGGTGGCAACATACAGTTCTAAGCAGAATTTCTTGCAGCCGACACACAAGGCTTCACAAGTCTATTCCAAGGCTGTTGGAATTACAGTCTGGAATGAAACGAAATGCATTTATGCTTTAATTAGGTCCAAAGCTCTCCGGCAGTACTAGAGACTTGCATAGACACATCCTCAAATACATGGCATAAAAGTATTTCTTGTCCTAATGTCAACAACAAATTGGGCCTAATTTCAGCAATTTGGCGCTATTTCAATGATACCCCACAGACATAATGCAGTATTCTTTACAAAGCAAACCATGATGAATAGAAAGCAAATTTAATATGCATTGAACTAGTGTTGTAAGAGGCATACCCCATCCATTCCGATTATCAGCTATTTTGGAATATCTTACCCCACCCACGATTCTGCGCTAAATTTTGACGCCTAGCTCTACCAGCCATGTACTCGAATTTTCAGTCTGCATCAATGAAACAAAGAAGAAACGGTTGAGACCTGGATTCTCAAATCGCTCATTCTGGCATTATTATTTGATTTAAGTGAACAAAAACATTTTTTATTCCTCATAATACCTTTGAAATGCTGTTTATTTCACTATTTCATTTTTTGACCATGGCCAATTCGAATATTTTTAGACTGGAACTGTATACTGCGCCCTTAAGAAAATTATCATGTCACAGGCAATTGTTTCATTTTCTTAATATAGGCATGGGACATCAAAACGATCAGTTCTGTGTTAGGTTTTCATCGCGAATAAGCTTTAAATGTTTTTAAAGGCCAAAAAGACACCCCCAATCCACCCCAAGGAATACGGCATTTTACCCCCATTTCATAGCACATAAAGACCTTAAATCTGAAGCACCATAGTTGACATTTTCTGCAAAGAGGAAAGCCCAGACATCATTTTTAAATCTGATTTAGTGTATTTGGGATGAAATTTGTTTCAGAAAGAATTTCAGAGCTATATTCTGTGGTTGCTTTACTGTATAACTGATTATGTTTGAGACAGCGTTTAATTTGCGGGATTTACGGTAAATAGACAACAGCAAATTAAAAGTTATGTTCAGACATATTATTGTGGTCAAAATGGATGTAAATATAAACTTTTAGTATATATTGATAGAAATTAGCTTCTCCAGAACTGTAACATTTAATTTTTTCTTTAAAAAAAAAAAAGTTTTCTACTATGCCTTCTTATACGTAAAACTGTAAATATTCCCTATATCCGAGCCGGGGATATCCTCTATTACATTATCAGATTTACAATTAAGAACCCAAATATTCTAGTATTTGAATTAGAAAATGGTACAGCTGCAGGTAAAACTAAATATAAAGAATCAACAAATATCAAGGGAGGGGGAGAAAGGGGGGGGGGATAGGCTGTCATTGTTACAAATGCAGTGGGGGGGGGGTGCAGGGAAGGGTAAAGCCCTGGGGTTTTTTTTCCAAATCAGTCAAGAACAAGCCAACTTGCATTCTTTTCAAGTAATTTTCATAAATATGGGGCAATCTTGCCGATAAAAAACCCAAATTATTGATTGGGAGAGATAATTCTCATAACCCATTTTTCACCGTCTCGGACATTTATTTTAGATTTTTTGTCAATTACCCATATTTTGGACAAGAATTTAGCCTGAAATGAACCTTAAAGAGCCCGAAAGTAACATTTATTTCCAAAATTATCATTAAAATTACAAAATTAGTCCAAAATTTGCAATTTCAGAGATTTACAAAAAAATCTAAATCTCACCATAAATTGTTTAAGGTGGCAACATACAGTTCTAAGCAGAATTTCTTGCAGCCGACACACAAGGCTTCACAAGTCTATTCCAAGGCTGTTGGAATTACAGTCTGGAATGAAACGAAATGCATTTATGCTTTAATTAGGTCCAAAGCTCTCCGGCAGTACTAGAGACTTGCATAGACACATCCTCAAATACATGGCATAAAAGTATTTCTTGTCCTAATGTCAACAACAAATTGGGCCTAATTTCAGCAATTTGGCGCTATTTCAATGATACCCCACAGACATAATGCAGTATTCTTTACAAAGCAAACCATGATGAATAGAAAGCAAATTTAATATGCATTGAACTAGTGTTGTAAGAGGCATACCCCATCCATTCCGATTATCAGCTATTTTGGAATATCTTACCCCACCCACGATTCTGCGCTAAATTTTGACGCCTAGCTCTACCAGCCATGTACTCGAATTTTCAGTCTGCATCAATGAAACAAAGAAGAAACGGTTGAGACCTGGATTCTCAAATCGCTCATTCTGGCATTATTATTTGATTTAAGTGAACAAAAACATTTTTTATTCCTCATAATACCTTTGAAATGCTGTTTATTTCACTATTTCATTTTTTGACCATGGCCAATTCGAATATTTTTAGACTGGAACTGTATACTGCGCCCTTAAGAAAATTATCATGTCACAGGCAATTGTTTCATTTTCTTAATATAGGCATGGGACATCAAAACGATCAGTTCTGTGTTAGGTTTTCATCGCGAATAAGCTTTAAATGTTTTTAAAGGCCAAAAAGACACCACCAATCCACCCCAAGGAATACGGCATTTTACCCCCATTTCATAGCACATAAAGACCTTAAATCTGAAGCACCATAGTTGACATTTTCTGCAAAGAGGAAAGCCCAGACATCATTTTTAAATCTGATTTAGTGTATTTGGGATGAAATTTGTTTCAGAAAGAATTTCAGAGCTATATTCTGTGGTTGCTTTACTGTATAACTGATTATGTTTGAGACAGCGTTTAATTTGCGGGATTTACGGTAAATAGACAACAGCAAATTAAAAGTTATGTTCAGACATATTATTGTGGTCAAAATGGATGTAAATATAAACTTTTAGTATATATTGATAGAAATTAGCTTCTCCAGAACTGTAACATTTAATTTTTTCTTTAAAAAAAAAATGTTTTCTACTATGCCTTCTTATACGTAAAACTGTAAATATTCCCTATATCCGAGCCGGGGATATCCTCTATTACATTATCAGATTTACAATTAAGAACCCAAATATTCTAGTATTTGAATTAGAAAATGGTACAGCTGCACGTAAAACTAAATATAAAGAATCAACAAATATCAAGGGGGGGGGGGAGAAAGGGGGGGGGGATAGGCTGTCATTGTTACAAATGCAGTGGGGGGGGGGGGTGCAGGGAAGGGTAAAGCCCTGGGTTTTTTTTCCAAATCAGTCAAGAACAAGCCAACTTGCATTCTTTTCAAGTAATTTTCATAAATATGGGGCAATCTTGCCGATAAAAAACCCAAATTATTGATTGGGAGAGATAATTCTCATAACCCATTTTTCACCGTCTCGGACATTTATTTTAGATTTTTTGTCAATTACCCATATTTTGGACAAGAATTTTAGCCTGAAATGAACCTTAAAGAGCCCGAAAGTAACATTTATTTCCAAAATTATCATTAAAATTACAAAATTAGTCCAAAATTTGCAATTTCAGAGATTTACAAAAAAATCTAAATCTCACCATAAATTGTTTAAGGTGGCAACATACAGTTCTAAGCAGAATTTCTTGCAGCCGACACACAAGGCTTCACAAGTCTATTCCAAGGCTGTTGGAATTACAGTCTGGAATGAAACGAAATGCATTTATGCTTTAATTAGGTCCAAAGCTCTCCGGCAGTACTAGAGACTTGCATAGACACATCCTCAAATACATGGCATAAAAGTATTTCTTGTCCTAATGTCAACAACAAATTGGGCCTAATTTCAGCAATTTGGCGCTATTTCAATGATACCCCACAGACATAATGCAGTATTCTTTACAAAGCAAACCATGATGAATAGAAAGCAAATTTAATATGCATTGAACTAGTGTTGTAAGAGGCATACCCCATCCATTCCGATTATCAGCTATTTTGGAATATCTTACCCCACCCACGATTCTGCGCTAAATTTTGACGCCTAGCTCTACCAGCCATGTACTCGAATTTTCAGTCTGCATCAATGAAACAAAGAAGAAACGGTTGAGACCTGGATTCTCAAATCGCTCATTCTGGCATTATTATTTGATTTAAGTGAACAAAAACATTTTTTATTCCTCATAATACCTTTGAAATGCTGTTTATTTCACTATTTCATTTTTTGACCATGGCCAATTCGAATATTTTTAGACTGGAACTGTATACTGCGCCCTTAAGAAAATTATCATGTCACAGGCAATTGTTTCATTTTCTTAATATAGGCATGGGACATCAAAACGATCAGTTCTGTGTTAGGTTTTCATCGCGAATAAGCTTTAAATGTTTTTAAAGGCCAAAAAGACACCCCCAATCCACCCCAAGGAATACGGCATTTTACCCCCATTTCATAGCACATAAAGACCTTAAATCTGAAGCACCATAGTTGACATTTTCTGCAAAGAGGAAAGCCCAGACATCATTTTTAAATCTGATTTAGTGTATTTGGGATGAAATTTGTTTCAGAAAGAATTTCAGAGCTATATTCTGTGGTTGCTTTACTGTATAACTGATTATGTTTGAGACAGCGTTTAATTTGCGGGATTTACGGTAAATAGACAACAGCAAATTAAAAGTTATGTTCAGACATATTATTGTGGTCAAAATGGATGTAAATATAAACTTTTAGTATATATTGATAGAAATTAGCTTCTCCAGAACTGTAACATTTAATTTTTTCTTTAAAAAAAAAATGTTTTCTACTATGCCTTCTTATACGTAAAACTGTAAATATTCCCTATATCCGAGCCGGGGATATCCTCTATTACATTATCAGATTTACAATTAAGAACCCAAATATTCTAGTATTTGAATTAGAAAATGGTACAGCTGCAGGTAAAACTAAATATAAAGAATCAACAAATATCAAGGGGGGGGGGGGGGAGAAAGGGGGGGGGGGATAGGCTGTCATTGTTACAAATGCAGTGGGGGGGGGGGGTGCAGGGAAGGGTAAAGCCCTGGGTTTTTTTTTTCCAAATCAGTCAAGAACAAGCCAACTTGCATTCTTTTCAAGTAATTTTCATAAATATGGGGCAATCTTGCCGATAAAAAACCCAAATTATTGATTGGGAGAGATAATTCTCATAACCCATTTTTCACCGTCTCGGACATTTATTTTAGATTTTTTGTCAATTACCCATATTTTGGACAAGAATTTTAGCCTGAAATGAACCTTAAAGAGCCCGAAAGTAACATTTATTTCCAAAATTATCATTAAAATTACAAAATTAGTCCAAAATTTGCAATTTCAGAGATTTACAAAAAAATCTAAATCTCACCATAAATTGTTTAAGGTGGCAACATACAGTTCTAAGCAGAATTTCTTGCAGCCGACACACAAGGCTTCACAAGTCTATTCCAAGGCTGTTGGAATTACAGTCTGGAATGAAACGAAATGCATTTATGCTTTAATTAGGTCCAAAGCTCTCCGGCAGTACTAGAGACTTGCATAGACACATCCTCAAATACATGGCATAAAAGTATTTCTTGTCCTAATGTCAACAACAAATTGGGCCTAATTTCAGCAATTTGGCGCTATTTCAATGATACCCCACAGACATAATGCAGTATTCTTTACAAAGCAAACCATGATGAATAGAAAGCAAATTTAATATGCATTGAACTAGTGTTGTAAGAGGCATACCCCATCCATTCCGATTATCAGCTATTTTGGAATATCTTACCCCACCCACGATTCTGCGCTAAATTTTGACGCCTAGCTCTACCAGCCATGTACTCGAATTTTCAGTCTGCATCAATGAAACAAAGAAGAAACGGTTGAGACCTGGATTCTCAAATCGCTCATTCTGGCATTATTATTTGATTTAAGTGAACAAAAACATTTTTTATTCCTCATAATACCTTTGAAATGCTGTTTATTTCACTATTTCATTTTTTGACCATGGCCAATTCGAATATTTTTAGACTGGAACTGTATACTGCGCCCTTAAGAAAATTATCATGTCACAGGCAATTGTTTCATTTTCTTAATATAGGCATGGGACATCAAAACGATCAGTTCTGTGTTAGGTTTTCATCGCGAATAAGCTTTAAATGTTTTTAAAGGCCAAAAAGACACCCCCAATCCACCCCAAGGAATACGGCATTTTACCCCCATTTCATAGCACATAAAGACCTTAAATCTGAAGCACCATAGTTGACATTTTCTGCAAAGAGGAAAGCCCAGACATCATTTTTAAATCTGATTTAGTGTATTTGGGATGAAATTTGTTTCAGAAAGAATTTCAGAGCTATATTCTGTGGTTGCTTTACTGTATAACTGATTATGTTTGAGACAGCGTTTAATTTGCGGGATTTACGGTAAATAGACAACAGCAAATTAAAAGTTATGTTCAGACATATTATTGTGGTCAAAATGGATGTAAATATAAACTTTTAGTATATATTGATAGAAATTAGCTTCTCCAGAACTGTAACATTTAATTTTTTCTTTAAAAAAAAAATGTTTTCTACTATGCCTTCTTATACGTAAAACTGTAAATATTCCCTATATCCGAGCCGGGGATATCCTCTATTACATTATCAGATTTACAATTAAGAACCCAAATATTCTAGTATTTGAATTAGAAAATGGTACAGCTGCAGGTAAAACTAAATATAAAGAATCAACAAATATCAAGGGGGGGGGGGGAGAAAGGGGGGGGGATAGGCTGTCATTGTTACAAATGCAGTGGGGGGGTGCAGGGAAGGGTAAAGCCCTGGGGTTTTTTTTCCAAATCAGTCAAGAACAAGCCAACTTGCATTCTTTTCAAGTAATTTTCATAAATATGGGGCAATCTTGCCGATAAAAAACCCAAATTATTGATTGGGAGAGATAATTCTCATAACCCATTTTTCACCGTCTCGGACATTTATTTTAGATTTTTTGTCAATTACCCATATTTTGGACAAGAATTTTAGCCTGAAATGAACCTTAAAGAGCCCGAAAGTAACATTTATTTCCAAAATTATCATTAAAATTACAAAATTAGTCCAAAATTTGCAATTTCAGAGATTTACAAAAAAATCTAAATCTCACCATAAATTGTTTAAGGTGGCAACATACAGTTCTAAGCAGAATTTCTTGCAGCCGACACACAAGGCTTCACAAGTCTATTCCAAGGCTGTTGGAATTACAGTCTGGAATGAAACGAAATGCATTTATGCTTTAATTAGGTCCAAAGCTCTCCGGCAGTACTAGAGACTTGCATAGACACATCCTCAAATACATGGCATAAAAGTATTTCTTGTCCTAATGTCAACAACAAATTGGGCCTAATTTCAGCAATTTGGCGCTATTTCAATGATACCCCACAGACATAATGCAGTATTCTTTACAAAGCAAACCATGATGAATAGAAAGCAAATTTAATATGCATTGAACTAGTGTTGTAAGAGGCATACCCCATCCATTCCGATTATCAGCTATTTTGGAATATCTTACCCCACCCACGATTCTGCGCTAAATTTTGACGCCTAGCTCTACCAGCCATGTACTCGAATTTTCAGTCTGCATCAATGAAACAAAGAAGAAACGGTTGAGACCTGGATTCTCAAATCGCTCATTCTGGCATTATTATTTGATTTAAGTGAACAAAAACATTTTTTATTCCTCATAATACCTTTGAAATGCTGTTTATTTCACTATTTCATTTTTTGACCATGGCCAATTCGAATATTTTTAGACTGGAACTGTATACTGCGCCCTTAAGAAAATTATCATGTCACAGGCAATTGTTTCATTTTCTTAATATAGGCATGGGACATCAAAACGATCAGTTCTGTGTTAGGTTTTCATCGCGAATAAGCTTTAAATGTTTTTAAAGGCCAAAAAGACACCCCCAATCCACCCCAAGGAATACGGCATTTTACCCCCATTTCATAGCACATAAAGACCTTAAATCTGAAGCACCATAGTTGACATTTTCTGCAAAGAGGAAAGCCCAGACATCATTTTTAAATCTGATTTAGTGTATTTGGGATGAAATTTGTTTCAGAAAGAATTTCAGAGCTATATTCTGTGGTTGCTTTACTGTATAACTGATTATGTTTGAGACAGCGTTTAATTTGCGGGATTTACGGTAAATAGACAACAGCAAATTAAAAGTTATGTTCAGACATATTATTGTGGTCAAAATGGATGTAAATATAAACTTTTAGTATATATTGATAGAAATTAGCTTCTCCAGAACTGTAACATTTAATTTTTTCTTTAAAAAAAAAAATGTTTTCTACTATGCCTTCTTATACGTAAAACTGTAAATATTCCCTATATCCGAGCCGGGGATATCCTCTATTACATTATCAGATTTACAATTTAGAACCCAAATATTCTAGTATTTGAATTAGAAAATGGTACAGCTGCAGGTAACACTAAATATAAAGAATCAACAAATATCAAGGGGGGGGGGGAGAAAGGGGGGGATAGGCTGTCATTGTTACAAATGCAGTGGGGGGGGGGGGTGCAGGGAAGGGTAAAGCCCTGGGTTTTTTTTTCCAAATCAGTCAAGAACAAGCCAACTTGCATTCTATTCAAGTAATTTTCATAAATATGGGGCAATCTTGCCGATAAAAAACCCAAATTATTGATTGGGAGAGATAATTCTCATAACCCATTTTTCACCGTCTCGGACATTTATTTTAGATTTTTTGTCAATTACCCATATTTTGGACAAGAATTTTAGCCTGAAATGAACCTTAAAGAGCCCGAAAGTAACATTTATTTCCAAAATTATCATTAGAATTACAAAATTAGTCCAAAATTTGCAATTTCAGAGATTTACAAAAAAATCTAAATCTCACCATAAATTGTTTAAGGTGGCAACATACAGTTCTAAGCAGAATTTCTTGCAGCCGACACACAAGGCTTCACAAGTCTATTCCAAGGCTGTTGGAATTACAGTCTGGAATGAAACGAAATGCATTTATGCTTTAATTAGGTCCAAAGCTCTCCGGCAGTACTAGAGACTTGCATAGACACATCCTCAAATACATGGCATAAAAGTATTTCTTGTCCTAATGTCAACAACAAATTGGGCCTAATTTCAGCAATTTGGCGCTATTTCAATGATACCCCACAGAAATAATGCAGTATTCTTTACAAAGCAAACCATGATGAATAGAAAGCAAATTTAATATGCATTGAACTAGTGTTGTAAGAGGCATACCCCATCCATTCCGATTATCAGCTATTTTGGAATATCTTACCCCACCCACGATTCTGCGCTAAATTTTGACGCCTAGCTCTACCAGCCATGTACTCGAATTTTCAGTCTGCATCAATGAAACAAAGAAGAAACGGTTGAGACCTGGATTCTCAAATCGCTCATTCTGGCATTATTATTTGATTTAAGTGAACAAAAACATTTTTTATTCCTCATAATACCTTTGAAATGCTGTTTATTTCACTATTTCATTTTTTGACCATGGCCAATTCGAATATTTTTAGACTGGAACTGTATACTGCGCCCTTAAGAAAATTATCATGTCACAGGCAATTGTTTCATTTTCTTAATATAGGCATGGGACATCAAAACGATCAGTTCTGTGTTAGGTTTTCATCGCGAATAAGCTTTAAATGTTTTTAAAGGCCAAAAAGACACCCCCAATCCACCCCAAGGAATACGGCATTTTACCCCCATTTCATAGCACATAAAGACCTTAAATCTGAAGCACCATAGTTGACATTTTCTGCAAAGAGGAAAGCCCAGACATCATTTTTAAATCTGATTTAGTGTATTTGGGATGAAATTTGTTTCAGAAAGAATTTCAGAGCTATATTCTGTGGTTGCTTTACTGTATAACTGATTATGTTTGAGACAGCGTTTAATTTGCGGGATTTACGGTAAATAGACAACAGCAAATTAAAAGTTATGTTCAGACATATTATTGTGGTCAAAATGGATGTAAATATAAACTTTTAGTATATATTGATAGAAATTAGCTTCTCCAGAACTGTAACATTTAATTTTTTCTTTAAAAAAAAAATGTTTTCTACTATGCCTTCTTATACGTAAAACTGTAAATATTCCCTATATCCGAGCCGGGGATATCCTCTATTACATTATTAGATTTACAATTAAGAACCCAAATATTCTAGTATTTGAATTAGAAAATGGTACAGCTGCAGGTAAAACTAAATATAAAGAATCAACAAATATCAAGGGAGGGGGAGAAAGGGGGGGGGATAGGCTGTCATTGTTACAAATGCAGTGGGGGGGGGGTGCAGGGAAGGGTAAAGCCCTGGGGTTTTTTTTTTCCAAATCAGTCAAGAACAAGCCAACTTGCATTCTTTTCAAGTAATTTTCATAAATATGGGGCAATCTTGCCGATAAAAAACCCAAATTATTGATTGGGAGAGATAATTCTCATAACCCATTTTTCACCGTCTCGGACATTTATTTTAGATTTTTTGTCAATTACCCATATTTTGGACAAGAATTTAGCCTGAAATGAACCTTAAAGAGCCCGAAAGTAACATTTATTTCCAAAATTATCATTAAAATTACAAAATTAGTCCAAAATTTGCAATTTCAGAGATTTACAAAAAAATCTAAATCTCACCATAAATTGTTTAAGGTGGCAACATACAGTTCTAAGCAGAATTTCTTGCAGCCGACACACAAGGCTTCACAAGTCTATTCCAAGGCTGTTGGAATTACAGTCTGGAATGAAACGAAATGCATTTATGCTTTAATTAGGTCCAAAGCTCTCCGGCAGTACTAGAGACTTGCATAGACACATCCTCAAATACATGGCATAAAAGTATTTCTTGTCCTAATGTCAACAACAAATTGGGCCTAATTTCAGCAATTTGGCGCTATTTCAATGATACCCCACAGACATAATGCAGTATTCTTTACAAAGCAAACCATGATGAATAGAAAGCAAATTTAATATGCATTGAACTAGTGTTGTAAGAGGCATACCCCATCCATTCCGATTATCAGCTATTTTGGAATATCTTACCCCACCCACGATTCTGCGCTAAATTTTGACGCCTAGCTCTACCAGCCATGTACTCGAATTTTCAGTCTGCATCAATGAAACAAAGAAGAAACGGTTGAGACCTGGATTCTCAAATCGCTCATTCTGGCATTATTATTTGATTTAAGTGAACAAAAACATTTTTTATTCCTCATAATACCTTTGAAATGCTGTTTATTTCACTATTTCATTTTTTGACCATGGCCAATTCGAATATTTTTAGACTGGAACTGTATACTGCGCCCTTAAGAAAATTATCATGTCACAGGCAATTGTTTCATTTTCTTAATATAGGCATGGGACATCAAAACGATCAGTTCTGTGTTAGGTTTTCATCGCGAATAAGCTTTAAATGTTTTTAAAGGCCAAAAAGACACCCCCAATCCACCCCAAGGAATACGGCATTTTACCCCCATTTCATAGCACATAAAGACCTTAAATCTGAAGCACCATAGTTGACATTTTCTGCAAAGAGGAAAGCCCAGACATCATTTTTAAATCTGATTTAGTGTATTTGGGATGAAATTTGTTTCAGAAAGAATTTCAGAGCTATATTCTGTGGTTGCTTTACTGTATAACTGATTATGTTTGAGACAGCGTTTAATTTGCGGGATTTACGGTAAATAGACAACAGCAAATTAAAAGTTATGTTCAGACATATTATTGTGGTCAAAATGGATGTAAATATAAACTTTTAGTATATATTGATAGAAATTAGCTTCTCCAGAACTGTAACATTTAATTTTTTCTTTAAAAAAAAAATGTTTTCTACTATGCCTTCTTATACGTAAAACTGTAAATATTCCCTATATCCGAGCCGGGGATATCCTCTATTACATTATCAGATTTACAATTAAGAACCCAAATATTCTAGTATTTGAATTAGAAAATGGTACAGCTGCAGGTAAAACTAAATATAAAGAATCAACAAATATCAAGGGGGGGGGGGGAGAAAGGGGGGGGGATAGGCTGTCATTGTTACAAATGCAGTGGGGGGGGTGCAGGGAAGGGTAAAGCCCTGGGGTTTTTTTTCCAAATCAGTCAAGAACAAGCCAACTTGCATTCTTTTCAAGTAATTTTCATAAATATGGGGCAATCTTGCCGATAAAAAACCCAAATTATTGATTGGGAGAGATAATTCTCATAACCCATTTTTCACCGTCTCGGACATTTATTTTAGATTTTTTGTCAATTACCCATATTTTGGACAAGAATTTTAGCCTGAAATGAACCTTAAAGAGCCCGAAAGTAACATTTATTTCCAAAATTATCATTAAAATTACAAAATTAGTCCAAAATTTGCAATTTCAGAGATTTACAAAAAAATCTAAATCTCACCATAAATTGTTTAAGGTGGCAACATACATATTAAGCAGAATTTCTTGCAGCCGACACACAAGGCTTTACAAGTCTATTCCAAGACTGTTGGAATTACAGTCTGGAATGAAACGAAATGCATTTATGCTTTAATTAGGTCCAAAGCTCTCCGGCAGTACTAGAGACTTGCATAGACACATCCTCAAATACATGGCATAAAAGTATTTCTTGTCCTAATGTCAACAACAAATTGGGCCTAATTTCAGCAATTTGGCGCTATTTCAATGATACCCCACAGACATAATGCAGTATTCTTTACAAAGCAAACCATGATGAATAGAAAGCAAATTTAATATGCATTGAACTAGTGTTGTAAGAGGCATACCCCATCCATTCCGATTATCAGCTATTTTGGAATATCTTACCCCACCCACGATTCTGCGCTAAATTTTGACGCCTAGCTCTACCAGCCATGTACTCGAATTTTCAGTCTGCATCAATGAAACAAAGAAGAAACGGTTGAGACCTGGATTCTCAAATCGCTCATTCTGGCATTATTATTTGATTTAAGTGAACAAAAACATTTTTTATTCCTCATAATACCTTTGAAATGCTGTTTATTTCACTATTTCATTTTTTGACCATGGCCAATTCGAATATTTTTAGACTGGAACTGTATACTGCGCCCTTAAGAAAATTATCATGTCACAGGCAATTGTTTCATTTTCTTAATATAGGCATGGGACATCAAAACGATCAGTTCTGTGTTAGGTTTTCATCGCGAATAAGCTTTAAATGTTTTTAAAGGCCAAAAAGACACCCCCAATCCACCCCAAGGAATACGGCATTTTACCCCCATTTCATAGCACATAAAGACCTTAAATCTGAAGCACCATAGTTGACATTTTCTGCAAAGAGGAAAGCCCAGACATCATTTTTAAATCTGATTTAGTGTATTTGGGATGAAATTTGTTTCAGAAAGAATTTCAGAGCTATATTCTGTGGTTGCTTTACTGTATAACTGATTATGTTTGAGACAGCGTTTAATTTGCGGGATTTACGGTAAATAGA
Source organism: Fragum whitleyi (assembly GCA_948146395.1). NCBI lineage: Eukaryota > Metazoa > Mollusca > Bivalvia > Cardiida > Cardiidae > Fragum > Fragum whitleyi. Next base: position 6,730,308 of record OX411560.1, read on the forward strand.
CAACAGCAAATTAAAAGTTATGTTCAGACATATTATTGTGGTCAAAATGGATGTAAATATAAACTTTTAGTATATATTGATAGAAATTAGCTTCTCCAGAACTGTAACATTTAATTTTTTCTTTAAAAAAAAATGTTTTCTACTATGCCTTCTTATACGTAAAACTGTAAATATTCCCTATATCCGAGCCGGGGATATCCTCTATTACATTATCAGATTTACAATTAAGAACCCAAATATTCTAGTATTTGAATTAGAAAATGGTACAGCTGCAGGTAAAACTAAATATAAAGAATCAACAAATATCAAGGGGGGGGAGAAAGGGGGGGGGATAGGCTGTCATTGTTACAAATGCAGTGGGGGGGGGTGCAGGGAAGGGTAAAGCCCTGGGTTTTTTTTTTCCAAATCAGTCAAGAACAAGCCAACTTGCATTCTTTTCAAGTAATTTTCATAAATATGGGGCAATCTTGCCGATAAAAAACCCAAATTATTGATTGGGAGAGATAATTCTCATAACCCATTTTTCACCGTCTCGGACATTTATTTTAGATTTTTTGTCAATTACCCATATTTTGGACAAGAATTTTAGCCTGAAATGAACCTTAAAGAGCCCGAAAGTAACATTTATTTCCAAAATTATCATTAAAATTACAAAATTAGTCCAAAATTTGCAATTTCAGAGATTTACAAAAAAATCTAAATCTCACCATAAATTGTTTAAGGTGGCAACATACAGTTCTAAGCAGAATTTCTTGCAGCCGACACACAAGGCTTCACAAGTCTATTCCAAGGCTGTTGGAATTACAGTCTGGAATGAAACGAAATGCATTTATGCTTTAATTAGGTCCAAAGCTCTCCGGCAGTACTAGAGACTTGCATAGACACATCCTCAAATACATGGCATAAAAGTATTTCTTGTCCTAATGTCAACAACAAATTGGGCCTAATTTCAGCAATTTGGCGCTATTTCAATGATACCCCACAGACATAATGCAGTATTCTTTACAAAGCAAACCATGATGAATAGAAAGCAAATTTAATATGCATTGAACTAGTGTTGTAAGAGGCATACCCCATCCATTCCGATTATCAGCTATTTTGGAATATCTTACCCCACCCACGATTCTGCGCTAAATTTTGACGCCTAGCTCTACCAGCCATGTACTCGAATTTTCAGTCTGCATCAATGAAACAAAGAAGAAACGGTTGAGACCTGGATTCTCAAATCGCTCATTCTGGCATTATTATTTGATTTAAGTGAACAAAAACATTTTTTATTCCTCATAATACCTTTGAAATGCTGTTTATTTCACTATTTCATTTTTTGACCATGGCCAATTCGAATATTTTTAGACTGGAACTGTATACTGCGCCCTTAAGAAAATTATCATGTCACAGGCAATTGTTTCATTTTCTTAATATAGGCATGGGACATCAAAACGATCAGTTCTGTGTTAGGTTTTCATCGCGAATAAGCTTTAAATGTTTTTAAAGGCCAAAAAGACACCCCCAATCCACCCCAAGGAATACGGCATTTTACCCCCATTTCATAGCACATAAAGACCTTAAATCTGAAGCACCATAGTTGACATTTTCTGCAAAGAGGAAAGCCCAGACATCATTTTTAAATCTGATTTAGTGTATTTGGGATGAAATTTGTTTCAGAAAGAATTTCAGAGCTATATTCTGTGGTTGCTTTACTGTATAACTGATTATGTTTGAGACAGCGTTTAATTTGCGGGATTTACGGTAAATAGACAACAGCAAATTAAAAGTTATGTTCAGACATATTATTGTGGTCAAAATGGATGTAAATATAAACTTTTAGTATATATTGATAGAAATTAGCTTCTCCAGAACTGTAACATTTAATTTTTTCTTTAAAAAAAAAATGTTTTCTACTATGCCTTCTTATACGTAAAACTGTAAATATTCCCTATATCCGAGCCGGGGATATCCTCTATTACATTATCAGATTTACAATTAAGAACCCAAATATTCTAGTATTTGAATTAGAAAATGGTACAGCTGCAGGTAAAACTAAATATAAAGAATCAACAAATATCAAGGGGGGGGGGAGAAAGGGGGGGGATAGGCTGTCATTGTTACAAATGCAGTGGGGGGGTGCAGGGAAGGGTAAAGCCCTGGGGGTTTTTTTCCAAATCAGTCAAGAACAAGCCAACTTGCATTCTTTTCAAGTAATTTTCATAAATATGGGGCAATCTTGCCGATAAAAAACCCAAATTATTGATTGGGAGAGATAATTCTCATAACCCATTTTTCACCGTCTCGGACATTTATTTTAGATTTTTTGTCAATTACCCATATTTTGGACAAGAATTTTAGCCTGAAATGAACCTTAAAGAGCCCGAAAGTAACATTTATTTCCAAAATTATCATTAAAATTACAAAATTAGTCCAAAATTTGCAATTTCAGAGATTTACAAAAAAATCTAAATCTCACCATAAATTGTTTAAGGTGGCAACATACAGTTCTAAGCAGAATTTCTTGCAGCCGACACACAAGGCTTCACAAGTCTATTCCAAGGCTGTTGGAATTACAGTCTGGAATGAAACGAAATGCATTTATGCTTTAATTAGGTCCAAAGCTCTCCGGCAGTACTAGAGACTTGCATAGACACATCCTCAAATACATGGCATAAAAGTATTTCTTGTCCTAATGTCAACAACAAATTGGGCCTAATTTCAGCAATTTGGCGCTATTTCAATGATACCCCACAGACATAATGCAGTATTCTTTACAAAGCAAACCATGATGAATAGAAAGCAAATTTAATATGCATTGAACTAGTGTTGTAAGAGGCATACCCCATCCATTCCGATTATCAGCTATTTTGGAATATCTTACCCCACCCACGATTCTGCGCTAAATTTTGACGCCTAGCTCTACCAGCCATGTACTCGAATTTTCAGTCTGCATCAATGAAACAAAGAAGAAACGGTTGAGACCTGGATTCTCAAATCGCTCATTCTGGCATTATTATTTGATTTAAGTGAACAAAAACATTTTTTATTCCTCATAATACCTTTGAAATGCTGTTTATTTCACTATTTCATTTTTTGACCATGGCCAATTCGAATATTTTTAGACTGGAACTGTATACTGCGCCCTTAAGAAAATTATCATGTCACAGGCAATTGTTTCATTTTCTTAATATAGGCATGGGACATCAAAACGATCAGTTCTGTGTTAGGTTTTCATCGCGAATAAGCTTTAAATGTTTTTAAAGGCCAAAAAGACACCCCCAATCCACCCCAAGGAATACGGCATTTTACCCCCATTTCATAGCACATAAAGACCTTAAATCTGAAGCACCATAGTTGACATTTTCTGCAAAGAGGAAAGCCCAGACATCATTTTTAAATCTGATTTAGTGTATTTGGGATGAAATTTGTTTCAGAAAGAATTTCAGAGCTATATTCTGTGGTTGCTTTACTGTATAACTGATTATGTTTGAGACAGCGTTTAATTTGCGGGATTTACGGTAAATAGACAACAGCAAATTAAAAGTTATGTTCAGACATATTATTGTGGTCAAAATGGATGTAAATATAAACTTTTAGTATATATTGATAGAAATTAGCTTCTCCAGAACTGTAACATTTAATTTTTTCTTTAAAAAAAAAATGTTTTCTACTATGCCTTCTTATACGTAAAACTGTAAATATTCCCTATATCCGAGCCGGGGATATCCTCTATTACATTATCAGATTTACAATTTAGAACCCAAATATTCTAGTATTTGAATTAGAAAATGGTACAGCTGCAGGTAACACTAAATATAAAGAATCAACAAATATCAAGGGGGGGGGGGGGAGAAAGGGGGGGATAGGCTGTCATTGTTACAAATGCAGTGGGGGGGGGGGGGTGCAGGGAAGGGTAAAGCCCTGGGTTTTTTTTTCCAAATCAGTCAAGAACAAGCCAACTTGCATTCTATTCAAGTAATTTTCATAAATATGGGGCAATCTTGCCGATAAAAAACCCAAATTATTGATTGGGAGAGATAATTCTCATAACCCATTTTTCACCGTCTCGGACATTTATTTTAGATTTTTTGTCAATTACCCATATTTTGGACAAGAATTTTAGCCTGAAATGAACCTTAAAGAGCCCGAAAGTAACATTTATTTCCAAAATTATCATTAAAATTACAAAATTAGTCCAAAATTTGCAATTTCAGAGATTTACAAAAAAATCTAAATCTCACCATAAATTGTTTAAGGTGGCAACATACAGTTCTAAGCAGAATTTCTTGCAGCCGACACACAAGGCTTCACAAGTCTATTCCAAGGCTGTTGGAATTACAGTCTGGAATGAAACGAAATGCATTTATGCTTTAATTAGGTCCAAAGCTCTCCGGCAGTACTAGAGACTTGCATAGACACATCCTCAAATACATGGCATAAAAGTATTTCTTGTCCTAATGTCAACAACAAATTGGGCCTAATTTCAGCAATTTGGCGCTATTTCAATGATACCCCACAGAAATAATGCAGTATTCTTTACAAAGCAAACCATGATGAATAGAAAGCAAATTTAATATGCATTGAACTAGTGTTGTAAGAGGCATACCCCATCCATTCCGATTATCAGCTATTTTGGAATATCTTACCCCACCCACGATTCTGCGCTAAATTTTGACGCCTAGCTCTACCAGCCATGTACTCGAATTTTCAGTCTGCATCAATGAAACAAAGAAGAAACGGTTGAGACCTGGATTCTCAAATCGCTCATTCTGGCATTATTATTTGATTTAAGTGAACAAAAACATTTTTTATTCCTCATAATACCTTTGAAATGCTGTTTATTTCACTATTTCATTTTTTGACCATGGCCAATTCGAATATTTTTAGACTGGAACTGTATACTGCGCCCTTAAGAAAATTATCATGTCACAGGCAATTGTTTCATTTTCTTAATATAGGCATGGGACATCAAAACGATCAGTTCTGTGTTAGGTTTTCATCGCGAATAAGCTTTAAATGTTTTTAAAGGCCAAAAAGACACCCCCAATCCACCCCAAGGAATACGGCATTTTACCCCCATTTCATAGCACATAAAGACCTTAAATCTGAAGCACCATAGTTGACATTTTCTGCAAAGAGGAAAGCCCAGACATCATTTTTAAATCTGATTTAGTGTATTTGGGATGAAATTTGTTTCAGAAAGAATTTCAGAGCTATATTCTGTGGTTGCTTTACTGTATAACTGATTATGTTTGAGACAGCGTTTAATTTGCGGGATTTACGGTAAATAGACAACAGCAAATTAAAAGTTATGTTCAGACATATTATTGTGGTCAAAATGGATGTAAATATAAACTTTTAGTATATATTGATAGAAATTAGCTTCTCCAGAACTGTAACATTTAATTTTTTCTTTAAAAAAAAATGTTTTCTACTATGCCTTCTTATACGTAAAACTGTAAATATTCCCTATATCCGAGCCGGGGATATCCTCTATTACATTATCAGATTTACAATTAAGAACCCAAATATTCTAGTATTTGAATTAGAAAATGGTACAGCTGCAGGTAAAACTAAATATAAAGAATCAACAAATATCAAGGGAGGGGGAGAAAGGGGGGGGATAGGCTGTCATTGTTACAAATGCAGTGGGGGGGGGGGTGCAGGGAAGGGTAAAGCCCTGGGGTTTTTTTTCCAAATCAGTCAAGAACAAGCCAACTTGCATTCTTTTCAAGTAATTTTCATAAATATGGGGCAATCTTGCCGATAAAAAACCCAAATTATTGATTGGGAGAGATAATTCTCATAACCCATTTTTCACCGTCTCGGACATTTATTTTAGATTTTTTGTCAATTACCCATATTTTGGACAAGAATTTAGCCTGAAATGAACCTTAAAGAGCCCGAAAGTAACATTTATTTCCAAAATTATCATTAAAATTACAAAATTAGTCCAAAATTTGCAATTTCAGAGATTTACAAAAAAATCTAAATCTCACCATAAATTGTTTAAGGTGGCAACATACAGTTCTAAGCAGAATTTCTTGCAGCCGACACACAAGGCTTCACAAGTCTATTCCAAGGCTGTTGGAATTACAGTCTGGAATGAAACGAAATGCATTTATGCTTTAATTAGGTCCAAAGCTCTCCGGCAGTACTAGAGACTTGCATAGACACATCCTCAAATACATGGCATAAAAGTATTTCTTGTCCTAATGTCAACAACAAATTGGGCCTAATTTCAGCAATTTGGCGCTATTTCAATGATACCCCACAGACATAATGCAGTATTCTTTACAAAGCAAACCATGATGAATAGAAAGCAAATTTAATATGCATTGAACTAGTGTTGTAAGAGGCATACCCCATCCATTCCGATTATCAGCTATTTTGGAATATCTTACCCCACCCACGATTCTGCGCTAAATTTTGACGCCTAGCTCTACCAGCCATGTACTCGAATTTTCAGTCTGCATCAATGAAACAAAGAAGAAACGGTTGAGACCTGGATTCTCAAATCGCTCATTCTGGCATTATTATTTGATTTAAGTGAACAAAAACATTTTTTATTCCTCATAATACCTTTGAAATGTTGTTTATTTCACTATTTCATTTTTTGACCATGGCCAATTCGAATATTTTTAGACTGGAACTGTATACTGCGCCCTTAAGAAAATTATCATGTCACAGGCAATTGTTTCATTTTCTTAATATAGGCATGGGACATCAAAACGATCAGTTCTGTGTTAGGTTTTCATCGCGAATAAGCTTTAAATGTTTTTAAAGGCCAAAAAGACACCCCCAATCCACCCCAAGGAATACGGCATTTTACCCCCATTTCATAGCACATAAAGACCTTAAATCTGAAGCACCATAGTTGACATTTTCTGCAAAGAGGAAAGCCCAGACATCATTTTTAAATCTGATTTAGTGTATTTGGGATGAAATTTGTTTCAGAAAGAATTTCAGAGCTATATTCTGTGGTTGCTTTACTGTATAACTGATTATGTTTGAGACAGCGTTTAATTTGCGGGATTTACGGTAAATAGACAACAGCAAATTAAAAGTTATGTTCAGACATATTATTGTGGTCAAAATGGATGTAAATATAAACTTTTAGTATATATTGATAGAAATTAGCTTCTCCAGAACTGTAACATTTAATTTTTTCTTTAAAAAAAAAATGTTTTCTACTATGCCTTCTTATACGTAAAACTGTAAATATTCCCTATATCCGAGCCGGGGATATCCTCTATTACATTATCAGATTTACAATTAAGAACCCAAATATTCTAGTATTTGAATTAGAAAATGGTACAGCTGCAGGTAAAACTAAATATAAAGAATCAACAAATATCAAGGGGGGGGGGAGAAAGGGGGGGGGGGATAGGCTGTCATTGTTACAAATGCAGTGGGGGGGGGGTGCAGGGAAGGGTAAAGCCCTGGGTTTTTTTTTCCAAATCAGTCAAGAACAAGCCAACTTGCATTCTTTTCAAGTAATTTTCATAAATATGGGGCAATCTTGCCGATAAAAAACCCAAATTATTGATTGGGAGAGATAATTCTCATAACCCATTTTTCACCGTCTCGGACATTTATTTTAGATTTTTTGTCAATTACCCATATTTTGGACAAGAATTTTAGCCTGAAATGAACCTTAAAGAGCCCGAAAGTAACATTTATTTCCAAAATTATCATTAAAATTACAAAATTAGTCCAAAATTTGCAATTTCAGAGATTTACAAAAAAATCTAAATCTCACCATAAATTGTTTAAGGTGGCAACATACATATTAAGCAGAATTTCTTGCAGCCGACACACAAGGCTTTACAAGTCTATTCCAAGACTGTTGGAATTACAGTCTGGAATGAAACGAAATGCATTTATGCTTTAATTAGGTCCAAAGCTCTCCGGCAGTACTAGAGACTTGCATAGACACATCCTCAAATACATGGCATAAAAGTATTTCTTGTCCTAATGTCAACAACAAATTGGGCCTAATTTCAGCAATTTGGCGCTATTTCAATGATACCCCACAGACATAATGCAGTATTCTTTACAAAGCAAACCATGATGAATAGAAAGCAAATTTAATATGCATTGAACTAGTGTTGTAAGAGGCATACCCCATCCATTCCGATTATCAGCTATTTTGGAATATCTTACCCCACCCACGATTCTGCGCTAAATTTTGACGCCTAGCTCTACCAGCCATGTACTCGAATTTTCAGTCTGCATCAATGAAACAAAGAAGAAACGGTTGAGACCTGGATTCTCAAATCGCTCATTCTGGCATTATTATTTGATTTAAGTGAACAAAAACATTTTTTATTCCTCATAATACCTTTGAAATGCTGTTTATTTCACTATTTCATTTTTTGACCATGGCCAATTCGAATATTTTTAGACTGGAACTGTATACTGCGCCCTTAAGAAAATTATCATGTCACAGGCAATTGTTTCATTTTCTTAATATAGGCATGGGACATCAAAACGATCAGTTCTGTGTTAGGTTTTCATCGCGAATAAGCTTTAAATGTTTTTAAAGGCCAAAAAGACACCCCCAATCCACCCCAAGGAATACGGCATTTTACCCCCATTTCATAGCACATAAAGACCTTAAATCTGAAGCACCATAGTTGACATTTTCTGCAAAGAGGAAAGCCCAGACATCATTTTTAAATCTGATTTAGTGTATTTGGGATGAAATTTGTTTCAGAAAGAATTTCAGAGCTATATTCTGTGGTTGCTTTACTGTATAACTGATTATGTTTGAGACAGCGTTTAATTTGCGGGATTTACGGTAAATAGACAACAGCAAATTAAAAGTTATGTTCAGACATATTATTGTGGTCAAAATGGATGTAAATATAAACTTTTAGTATATATTGATAGAAATTAGCTTCTCCAGAACTGTAACATTTAATTTTTTCTTTAAAAAAAAATGTTTTCTACTATGCCTTCTTATACGTAAAACTGTAAATATTCCCTATATCCGAGCCGGGGATATCCTCTATTACATTATCAGATTTACAATTAAGAACCCAAATATTCTAGTATTTGAATTAGAAAATGGTACAGCTGCAGGTAAAACTAAATATAAAGAATCAACAAATATCAAGGGGGGGGAGAAAGGGGGGGGGGATAGGCTGTCATTGTTACAAATGCAGTGGGGGGGGGGGGGTGCAGGGAAGGGTAAAGCCCTGGGTTTTTTTTTTCCAAATCAGTCAAGAACAAGCCAACTTGCATTCTTTTCAAGTAATTTTCATAAATATGGGGCAATCTTGCCGATAAAAAACCCAAATTATTGATTGGGAGAGATAATTCTCATAACCCATTTTTCACCGTCTCGGACATTTATTTTAGATTTTTTGTCAATTACCCATATTTTGGACAAGAATTTTAGCCTGAAATGAACCTTAAAGAGCCCGAAAGTAACATTTATTTCCAAAATTATCATTAAAATTACAAAATTAGTCCAAAATTTGCAATTTCAGAGATTTACAAAAAAATCTAAATCTCACCATAAATTGTTTAAGGTGGCAACATACAGTTCTAAGCAGAATTTCTTGCAGCCGACACACAAGGCTTCACAAGTCTATTCCAAGGCTGTTGGAATTACAGTCTGGAATGAAACGAAATGCATTTATGCTTTAATTAGGTCCAAAGCTCTCCGGCAGTACTAGAGACTTGCATAGACACATCCTCAAATACATGGCATAAAAGTATTTCTTGTCCTAATGTCAACAACAAATTGGGCCTAATTTCAGCAATTTGGCGCTATTTCAATGATACCCCACAGACATAATGCAGTATTCTTTACAAAGCAAACCATGATGAATAGAAAGCAAATTTAATATGCATTGAACTAGTGTTGTAAGAGGCATACCCCATCCATTCCGATTATCAGCTATTTTGGAATATCTTACCCCACCCACGATTCTGCGCTAAATTTTGACGCCTAGCTCTACCAGCCATGTACTCGAATTTTCAGTCTGCATCAATGAAACAAAGAAGAAACGGTTGAGACCTGGATTCTCAAATCGCTCATTCTGGCATTATTATTTGATTTAAGTGAACAAAAACATTTTTTATTCCTCATAATACCTTTGAAATGCTGTTTATTTCACTATTTCATTTTTTGACCATGGCCAATTCGAATATTTTTAGACTGGAACTGTATACTGCGCCCTTAAGAAAATTATCATGTCACAGGCAATTGTTTCATTTTCTTAATATAGGCATGGGACATCAAAACGATCAGTTCTGTGTTAGGTTTTCATCGCGAATAAGCTTTAAATGTTTTTAAAGGCCAAAAAGACACCCCCAATCCACCCCAAGGAATACGGCATTTTACCCCCATTTCATAGCACATAAAGACCTTAAATCTGAAGCACCATAGTTGACATTTTCTGCAAAGAGGAAAGCCCAGACATCATTTTTAAATCTGATTTAGTGTATTTGGGATGAAATTTGTTTCAGAAAGAATTTCAGAGCTATATTCTGTGGTTGCTTTACTGTATAACTGATTATGTTTGAGACAGCGTTTAATTTGCGGGATTTACGGTAAATAGACAACAGCAAATTAAAAGTTATGTTCAGACATATTATTGTGGTCAAAATGGATGTAAATATAAACTTTTAGTATATATTGATAGAAATTAGCTTCTCCAGAACTGTAACATTTAATTTTTTCTTTAAAAAAAAAATGTTTTCTACTATGCCTTCTTATACGTAAAACTGTAAATATTCCCTATATCCGAGCCGGGGATATCCTCTATTACATTATCAGATTTACAATTAAGAACCCAAATATTCTAGTATTTGAATTAGAAAATGGTACAGCTGCAGGTAAAACTAAATATAAAGAATCAACAAATATCAAGGGGGGGGGGGGGGGAGAAAGGGGGGGGATAGGCTGTCATTGTTACAAATGCAGTGGGGGGGTGCAGGGAAGGGTAAAGCCCTGGGGTTTTTTTCCAAATCAGTCAAGAACAAGTCAACTTGCATTCTTTTCAAGTAATTTTCATAAATATGGGGCAATCTTGCCGATAAAAAACCCAAATTATTGATTGGGAGAGATAATTCTCATAACCCATTTTTCACCGTCTCGGACATTTATTTTAGATTTTTTGTCAATTACCCATATTTTGGACAAGAATTTTAGCCTGAAATGAACCTTAAAGAGCCCGAAAGTAACATTTATTTCCAAAATTATCATTAAAATTACAAAATTAGTCCAAAATTTGCAATTTCAGAGATTTACAAAAAAATCTAAATCTCACCATAAATTGTTTAAGGTGGCAACATACAGTTCTAAGCAGAATTTCTTGCAGCCGACACACAAGGCTTCACAAGTCTATTCCAAGGCTGTTGGAATTACAGTCTGGAATGAAACGAAATGCATTTATGCTTTAATTAGGTCCAAAGCTCTCCGGCAGTACTAGAGACTTGCATAGACACATCCTCAAATACATGGCATAAAAGTATTTCTTGTCCTAATGTCAACAACAAATTGGGCCTAATTTCAGCAATTTGGCGCTATTTCAATGATACCCCACAGACATAATGCAGTATTCTTTACAAAGCAAACCATGATGAATAGAAAGCAAATTTAATATGCATTGAACTAGTGTTGTAAGAGGCATACCCCATCCATTCCGATTATCAGCTATTTTGGAATATCTTACCCCACCCACGATTCTGCGCTAAATTTTGACGCCTAGCTCTACCAGCCATGTACTCGAATTTTCAGTCTGCATCAATGAAACAAAGAAGAAACGGTTGAGACCTGGATTCTCAAATCGCTCATTCTGGCATTATTATTTGATTTAAGTGAACAAAAACATTTTTTATTCCTCATAATACCTTTGAAATGCTGTTTATTTCACTATTTCATTTTTTGACCATGGCCAATTCGAATATTTTTAGACTGGAACTGTATACTGCGCCCAGTTTCAGTTTGACTGGCGGGCCTGTCTCAATCTGTCGATATTGAGACAGGTAAAACCTAATGTTAGCATGGATATCATTGGTCCGTTGTATCCTTTTGTTTCATTGGCCAAAATGCATTGATGATTCTGATTGCCGTTTGTATATGGGCGTGGCTTGTCGACAAAAGCCGTATACAAAACGATATGATAACGCAGACAGAATTAAGGGTTAATTACAGTTAAATTCCCGATTTCAATATATAGATGAAATAGACCGCGGTCTTGGAATCACGTGTCATGTATATTCAGAGTTGATACATCTGGGCTCCCTTCTTTCCGAGACATGTATAAGATAAATATTCAAATTCTCTCTTTCTCTTAACTCTATTTCGTTAAAATGATTACCCAGATTTTTTTAAGTTTATTGTATTTTCGATGGGCCACTAAAATCACGAAAGTATAGTTAGAATAAAACTGTAGTTGCGCGGCTTTGGTAGCACATCGACGATTAATTATCCAAATTCTTTTCTTATTAAAACTAACCGGTATTTGCACAAGAAAAATTTTCACTATCTTAATTATCTTACATTTCAATTTTAACGTTTTTGCATTGGAACATGAACCTTATGACAGAAAACATACTTTAATTGCACGTTTTATAATCGAACGTGACATGAAGCTTATTTGTGTAAATAAAAAGTTTTGATTCGTTTCACTTAGTCATTCGCGTCTCGCGCTGTCTGATAAGTGATTATGAATTTTCCTATATCGCAACACGAAAAACAGAAAATTTGTAGAATATTATCGAAAATTCCTCATTGTCCATTAATTTTCCGGTTCTAAACTACTCTCATTTTTCGACAGTCAGTGAAAAACTCTTTGATGTCACGATGCGTCTGAAATATGTTGTTATTTAAAGATTTAATTTACAAAAAGTAACTTTTTTTTTTTTTTTTTTGAAATTTTAGAATTTCTATGATTGTTTCTTCTATGAAAGCCACTGATTTCGCAATTTAAATTACCAAAATAATCACGAAAGATTTATTAATATTAATAGAGAAATAAATAAACAATACATACATGTAGAGAAAGTAAACAATGTCACGCCGTATAAAAGTAGATAAAAAGTAGATAAGTGTTTGTCGGAAGAAAAAACAAGAAAAAGACTTTGCTTTTTTTTTTTTTTTTTTTTTTTTTTTTTTTTTTTTTAATGTTTAATGGCGAAGGGTGATAAAGTTTTGTATTTATGAAAATTTTATGCTTTCCATGCAACATGGATTTCTCATCTTTCTGTGCTTATTACCCACAAACATTACAATCGGAAAAAGAACAAAAAGCTCTTTCAGGTAAACGAATGCGGGAAACAAAAATTATTCAATCAGTGGTCTAAACGTTTTCCGTTGCAAACGAATGCTAATGTCACATTATAAAGAAATTGTGTTAACAGAAGTTTTTCTAAACATCAACTTTATCATATTTAAATTTCTTTTCTCGTCAATGATAAATAAGATTGATCATATAAATAAAAAGGTCTACAAGTGAACAAAAAGCGGTAGAGTATTATATCATAAAGTCATTTCCTTTCCCATCTTCACGAGTCAAGGGATATCGAATCAATAGTAAAGCGTTTATAACCCTCGGTTCGACAAGACATTTCCTTCCAATAAACTCCGCCCATCCTTGCGCATGCGCAATTGTTACCATGCAGAAACCTGCATGGTAAAAATTAGGTTTTTCCTGTCCCAGTATCGGAGGGTAGCGCAGATTGGGACAGGTTAACCAGTCTAAGTTTCAGTTTGCTTCGAACGGGGTAACTCTTCCTATGTTACTCAAGCGCTTTAAGGAAGAATCGTCACCGTAAATGAAAGCGTCAGGACGCTTATGGTTACACTCCTGTCTGTATTGGCCGTGTTAAATTATATAGTAAATTGGCACATTTTGACAGTTTGTAACTCCTTGAAAAAACTAATTTGGATTAAATAACTTAGTGCGGCTTAAAGAGCGTTATGTGTTCTTGAATATATGCCCCAGAAAACAGTACCTTGCAGAATACATTTTTTTCGCAATTTTTCATTGCGCACAACTGTCCTCAAAATTCTCTTGGTACGAAAGTGTATGTCAACTCTGGTACCTCCATTAAAAGGCCAGGCTCCAAGAAAAAGTAGTTCGCACCTAAATCCATTTAATCCTATGCACGAAATGTAGCAGAGGTCTGGTACTTAGCTGAACCTCATTTCAAGCCCTTTGCTGTTATTGAAACATTAAAACAGTGTGGCAAAAGGAGCATATCATTTTTTCTAACCGGACTACTTTAGGTACAACGACCTAGGAAGTAAAATGTGACCGGAGCGGACCCTTTTTTATGTGAATAAATATCCCGGATATTGAGAAAACAAGATACAAGATATAAACTTTTATTCATAGTCGGTTCATTGGCAACATAATAAAATAAGTGATGTACCGCTATTTACAGTTAATAACATCGTGAAATTGACATTCACCTCAATCATAACCATTCTAAATCGCTCACTCAACGCTCCAATCATTCATTCATAACACTCACTCAAACCATTCAAAAACGCTCAAACCCATTGCAAAACATAGAACCAACAACGTCATTGAAAATAAATTTTGATAGAGAAAATCGCGTTTTCTCTGACATAATTCAAATTGTTAGCGTCGCAGGGGTTCTTGAAAAAATAGGGAGCTATGTATAGAACTTGTATGCATATTTTAATAAAGGGAGGTAATCAATATGGCTAATTTTGTTCATCCTGAACAAAATTTGCTATATAGGATTACCTCCCATTAAATTCACTCAAAACTCGCTCCACACACTCATTCAATTTCATTCCTAAATCATTCCAAAATCATTCACCATGTTAATTTCACGATGTTGTTAACTGTACCTACAACTTGAAAGTCGAAAGAAGATGCCTTGGTCATTGTTGGTTATTAATTTGGACAAATTATTTCATTAACTAGAAATTGGCGTCTGCAACTGCTTTCAAATTGTAACAGTCCAAAAAATTGCTGTCTGGTTTTGCAGGGTGCGTTGATGTGCATTTAGATTTTTTATCTGAACTCTGGCACTGTTATTGTTTGCGTTATTGTCCTTTGTCATTTAAAGCTTCACTAGCTGTTAGGCCAGCGGGCTATTGTCATGGCGATGTGTCTGTCGTCAATGTGTGTGTGTCCAGTCGTATTTTTTTCTTTAAATTTCCTTACCAAAGACACTAATGAATGGATTTCTATCAAATTTCACAGAAATGATCCAAGTGTGACCCTCCATCGGATTACTTACAAACAACTTTTGACCAGAAAATCTAGTGTTGCCCGCCCTCGACATTTTGACCAGATGTTTTTAAAATCAATTAAGTCAATTAAATTCATTAAAATTTTGAGCGCTTTGGATGTAGTTGTTCTTTTTTTGGAATTGATTTTGGGGCTTTTTTGAATGGTTTGAGCGAGTGATAAGAATGAATAAATGAATGTTTTGAATGGTGATTTGGCATACAGTTAAAATACTGTGAAATTGACACTCACTCCGATCAAAAGCATGTCATCAAACAATATCCCAGAATGTAAATTATTCTATTAATGTAGTTCAATATCCTCAAGAAAAATGGATATTAAGGAGGCCGAAATTACCTCCCTTTGCCGGAACAGAACAGAACAGAACATATCTTTATTTACATCCAGGTACAAAGTAGTGTACAGTTGTACAATTTATAGTGAGGCGTCAAAGATCAATTTTACATTGAAAATGATAGGCAATAACGGTTTCTCGATACTCACATAAACTTGCGGAACTATACAACATGGACAAAAATCAAATAAACATGAAATATAAATATTTTTCGGTTCCGATTCAATAGATACGTGTATAAGGCCTATATGTCTCTAAATAAATTCTATCGGGCGATTATTTTCCAATGGGATAGATCTTGATTCTCTTTAGGGGATTCTCTAAGATTGATAAAATGAAAACGATGATTTTTGTCTAGAAATTGGGGGTATTTAACAAAAATGGAAACAGACAGATTATATAAAAGTATATTTGTCCCTTTGTTCCCGAGCGCCCCGCATCCACATCTTGTGACAAGCTGCTTTTGAGAGGCCCTCGGGACAAAGACTCGGGAGCCTCAGACACAACTCCCCATTTTCGCCTTATCAGAAACGAAAGACAAGGACGAAATAGAGAGTCGCCTTACCTTAATTTTGAAAAGAATTCAATTTTTGTTAATCAAATACCCAAATCTATAATTATACTTGTATAAATACAAGTAATAATAAATACTGCGCAAGGAGGCACGGGTGAGGCTTTATTTTTAAATCAATACTGTATGCAGAAATGGCGCAAATACACTCTCTTTGTGAAAGCACTTACTACAGTTCTGCAATCTCATTAAAATCATCTCTACGAAACCACTACGCTATCTCTCCGTTACGTAGATCTGAGGACGAACCGTATGAGGTCATCTTCAATGACCCCGGAATTTCCGTGCCACTACGAAAGAGCGTATTAAAAACCCGTCCAATCAACGAAGGCGTTATAAAAATAACTTTGACATCGATAAAAGCAAATGGCGACACCCAATTTCTGTCACTTCAACAATAAAAAGTCACAATTAGAGCTCTAAAAAATGTCAAGAATTTAAGAAGACAGGGAGATTTGACTATAGTTCGACAAAGGTTTTCTACTAGGTAAGACTAAGATGGTCGATTATTCCTGGAATGGCCGATCAAGCCTCGGCCAGGACCGGGTTAACTGCCAGAAGTTTCAAAATCAACCCGGGTCGATACTTTCCTTTCAACCAATAAGGTCGAGACTTATCAGGATTAGTGGGTGTTTCTATTTATAAACCAGGGAATTCCCATTCTACATAGGCAGATCAAGAGGTGATAGGGCATGGCATCCAGAATCAGAACCTTTCCCAGGAAGCAGAAAAATATGAGGTGGATACCATAATGGAGACAACACACAATAATACAATTCTGAACACAGATGAAGGAGGAGATATAACCATTCCGGGAGGAATGCCGCAGTGTGAATAATATGTGTTTTAACCCGGAACAGGGTACATTTTTAAATTGTAAAATACCTGCTTTTAATGTTAATGCTAATGAACCATTGAACAAGAAAATTAAAGACAATAGATGCAAAATTGTGTCAATTCAAGAACTCAAAGTAATGTATGCTAATGTTGATTGCCTAACCACCAGCAAGATAGAAGAACTCAAATCCAAACTATCGAATCTAAACATTGACATTGTCGCCCTGACTGAGGTGAACCAAAAAAACACATCCTTCGGTACCTTTATAACACCAGTGATATCGGGATATGACGTAATCTACAGTGGAAATTCAGGTCAAGGCATTCTTATATACACAAAAAGTTATCTACAAGCAAACATTATTGATACCAATCATGAATTCGAAGAATTTCTATGGATTAATATAAATCTGGAGGACAACCAAAAGCTTATAGTAGGATGTATCTATCGAAGCCCCAATAGCCCTTTGAGCAACTACATCAACCTAACACACATGATGAGAGAGGTTTTCAAGAAAAGCAGCAACAAAATAATAATAATGGGCGACTTTAATATAAAAAACATAAACTGGAAGGACTGCTCAACAAACAGTAATGAAGACCAACTAGAATATAAATTCATAGAACTACTTCGTGACCTGTTTCTAAAACAACACATCCTAGATGCTACCCGATATAGAGAAGGAAACAAACCCTCTATATTAGACCTAGTAATAAGTAATTACGACTGGCTGATAAAAGATCTACAATACACAGCAGGGCTTGGCAAGAGTGACCACGTAATAATAACTTTCAATGTTCAATGCAACATTATACAACGAACGCCAAATGTAGTCCAGGGGGACAGAACAGCACTATCAGCAAAGATGCACTGGTAGCCATCAAGAATAAGCATCGCAAATGGAATACATACCTGAATTGTAAAAATCATTTAAGTTATGACGCTTATAAAAAAGCTAGAAATGAAGTGACCAAACAACTAAAACAATGCAAATACAAAAAAGAAAAACACATAACTGACAAAATCAAGGATGATCCAAAACTATTTTGGAAATACGTACGTCAAAGAACCCAAACAATCTCAACAATAACAGGCTTGGAAATAGATGGAAATATTGTAACCAACAAAGATGCAATTACAGAAGCCCTAAACAACCACTTCGCTTCAGTATTTACCAATGAATCTGAGCCCGTTCCATACCCAGAGTCTAAAAATAGCCATATCATGACTGATATTGTAATAACAAAAGATAAGATACTAAAAGCAATAGAGGAAATAAACCCCTCCAAATCCCAAGGCCCTGATGGTATACACCCACGATTAATATATGAATGCAAAAATGAACTAGTCGACAAGCTATTCACGATATTCACTAAATCCTACAACTCGGGCCGACTACCATCTATATGGAAAGACGCCAACGTCACACCTATCCACAAGTCAGGACCAAAAAAAAAATAAAGAAAACTATAGACCAATCAGTGTCACATCAAATTGTTGTCGAATTTTGGAAAAAATAATCAAAAAAGAAATAACAAGTTTTTTGGAAAATAACGAGTTAATCACACACAATCAACATGGCTTTAGAAAAGGGCGTTCTTGTATTACCCAACTGCTAGAGTCCATTGAAAACTGGACAACTGAACTGGATAACCAAAAGGAAATTGATATTATCTATTTGGATTTTAAAGCAGCCTTTGACAAAGTTCCACACAAAAGGCTACTCAACAAGGTATGGAATACTGGCATCCAAGGTAGGACATATAAATGGATCGAATCCTTTTTATCAGAACGAAGACAAAGAGTAGTAGTTGATGGACATTTTTCCAGCTGGAAACCAGTGACTAGTGGAGTCCCCCAAGGTAGTGTAATGGGACCTATATTGTTCCTAATCTTTATTAATGACCTCCCTGATACACTTACATGCTCAACGAAACTGTTTGCCGATGATACTAAATTGTATCAGACTCTTATAGATGAAAACGATGTAACTACCCTACAAGACAATCTTTTCAATGCATGAAATTGGGCTAATAAATGGGAGATGACCTTCAACTCAAAGAAATGCAAAATGCTACATATAGGAAAAGAACATAGTAATGAATATTTCATGAAAGATAAAGAAGGTGCAATATTCAAAATAGAAGAATGTTTATCTGAAAAAGACCTAGGTGTAACAATAGACAGCAAGTTGAGCTTTGAAATTCACATCAACACTAAAGTTAACATAGCAAATCGCAATCTGGGGATGATCTACAAATCCTTTACATTCATGGACGAAACAATGTTCAAGAATCTCTACAAGTCGCTGGTCCGACCACATCTCGAATATGCATCAGTGATCTGGCACCCCAAATATAAAAAAGATGCCATTAAAATTGAGAATGTTCAAAGAAGGGCAACCAAAATGGTAAAAAAGTTTAAAAAATTACTCTTATCCAGAGAGACTGAAGAAGCTTGGCCTTCCGTCACTCGAGTACAGAAGATCTCGGGCCGACTTAATCCAAACCTATAAATTACTGAATGAAATTGACCTAACATCTACCAAAATCATTGAGTTAGCACAAAACCAACAGAATACTCGAGGAAATAATAAGAAACTGGCCAAAAAAAGATGTAAAACCAATATCAGACAGTATTGTTTTAGTAACAGAATTGTTAACCAATGGAACAAATTACCCAACCTAATAGTAGAGGCTCCCAGTCTAAATGCCTTTAAATCAAGACTCAATAATGCATGGAAAACACCTATCAAATTCCATCCACAATGTTACAATTAACTGGTAACACTTCATTTCTACCTTATGTATATATTGTATATATTGAAATTATGTTGTTTTTTTGGTTTTTTTTCTAATTAATAATACAACTACTTTAAAATAACGCAACAAAATTACCCTTTGGGTTCTGAAATAGATTGTAAGGCAACCTGTCCATAGACCATCACTAGCTACAATTTTCTCCTATGAGATCATACTCTGTCCATGGACAACTGGTAGTGTTAATTTTCTTGTCTTCTTGCAGCTTCTAGGACAGGACATTTCAGAACCATGATCACATAAATAGGTAGACATGTCCTCATAATTAAATTTTCAAGAAATGCTCTAGTACTAGACTAGTAATGCTTCTTTAAATATTAAAAAAAATGTTTTATCTATAATTCATGAATAAATACCCATAAAGATAGCCACTATATATATGTAAGACTACAATTTGCCATATCAAAACAAATTTGGGGCACCACAATCCCTACATATACGTCGCGGACGATAATAAAGAAGAATTAGAGGAATACACCCTCAATATCAACTTATGACGCAAACCTAAAGGGCCAAAAGAAGCTGAACGCTTATGTCGAAGACATCAAGGCCTCTACAACTACGTGAACTACGTGAACTACGTGAGATTAATTTTTGTCGGAGATTCTTGAAGTTAGTTGGTAGGCAACTTTAACATTAAAACATCTCAGCTACAACTGAATTCAAGCTGTAGCTGCAATGTCTATGCAGTCCATTGACAATAGATTGAGTTACACTATACAGTTTGAGTAAAGCTAATAAAGCTGTTGGCCACCTTTATTGTTTTCCTATATATAAAAAAAAAACATTCTTAAATACCCATCATTTGCAGTTCCATTTGGGAAGCGGGTTTCCCTCAACCCCCCCCCCCCCCAAGTTATCTTGCTCAGAAAACCTTGGAAATCAAAACATCACCTGAGCAAATAAAATGTAGAATTACATTGTTCAAGCTTATGATCCTAAAGATCTATCATAAAACTGGAATGCTTTCTCTGGTTCCCCAACCCCAGGATTTCTATAAAGGGGGGTTTGAACATACAAAAGGGGTTTGTTTTCCTAGTAGTACACAATTTGAACCTGTCGCTGGCCTAAAAGACTGCCTTCAGATCTGTTTCCACAAAAATCAAGACGCATACAGTGTAAGATAAGATGAGCACAGTGCAGGCTGATCTTAGTCTTTACTATCTGCCAAGAATTTGTTCACAACAGAAATATGTAATGAACATCAAGTGGGTTATTTTAAATTCTGTAAGAAAATCAAATTATAAGGCTTCAGGGGGGGGGGTTCCACCCCGAGCCCCCTGTGAATCTGCCATTGATCACTATATGTTGTCTATAAGTTTTTCTTCTACAGTGTTATATGTGTAGAATGATTCTCATTGAAAATGTGTTTGTTTTAATATCAATTTAATTCAGTCTTATCCTAAGTTGAGCTTAGCAGCTAGGAATGGCTGTTATGGTAGAACATGCACTTGTGCCAGAAAAACCAGGAGTTTCTTATTAGGTGCTAAAGTCACTATGATATTACTGTAAGATTTTTAAAGGCGATTTAAACCTCATTCAAACAGAAAAACAGTTGTACTCAGAAATCTTAAATTTATGTACATAGCTCTGACATTGTTGTCAACCATGATTTTAGAAATTTGCTATGATTTGACTCTCTTTTGTTATTTTCTTGAAATTTTGAAAATTCTTTTTAGGAAGGAATGGTGTAACTGGCCCGAGAGGTCTGTATTCTGACCTTATTCGTCGGTGAATTGAATATTTCTTCAGTTGTAGGGAAGGATATATTAGATCTATATTGAATGTGTAAATCAACAATGACAATATACATGTATAAAAATCAAATAAAGTATTATGTACAAGAGTGGGGAATCATGCAAAGTGATTTAATAAAGTTTGAGTTTGTGTTAAAATGTACATGAATAAAAAGTTCTCTTCTTGAGATAAATTATAACTTTTAATGATATTGATATATTGTTACACTAGCTTTTGGTAGCACAGCCGCCTTCATCTGGTGAATCCTGCAAATTGAATTGTTATGTCTAAATGTACATATAAATATGTACTCTTTTGTGATGGACAGCAGGAAGACCGTCCTGTGTTAAAGATTACAAAATTGCTGGTCTTGAAACATGAAATAGACATCCTACCCTAGATAATACAGGATACCATTAATGTACAGGTCATAATTATTTTATAAGCACTTTGTAATACAGAGTGGAGGGCCTAGGTTTTCACAAGCAGTAAATGATTTCTAGCCAACCGCCTTATAAATTCCATAAGTACACATATCAACTTAAGAATTTGTCAAGATGGTTGATATTAAAGAAATAAAACACACATTTGTATTTGTTTGTAACAGAAAGTACATAACAAGCATCAGAACAAACATGGATTTTTTTTATTATTTCAAACTTATTCAACTTAGGATATAACCTGTGTAGTTCTCTTTAAAAAATAGTTTTTGCCTAGCCCTGAAAAAAGAAAATCTTGTATTTATTTTCAGGGAATA
Organism: Fragum whitleyi; assembly: GCA_948146395.1. Classification (NCBI taxonomy): domain Eukaryota; kingdom Metazoa; phylum Mollusca; class Bivalvia; order Cardiida; family Cardiidae; genus Fragum; species Fragum whitleyi. The sequence goes on from OX411560.1 coordinate 6,752,600, forward strand.
AATGGAGATGATGAAAATAAATTTAAGACAAGCACAGAAAGCACATGATTGTGGTCTATATGTGGCTTTACTATTTTACAACATATCACTCCTCAAGACACACAAGAGGATGTCCACAGCTTTAGCTGCTTTATAGTGAAGTTGAAAAGAAGAAAAATATGAACAATTCTTACAAAGTTATATTTAGAGTTATTCCTCTTGAAAGTATGGATTTCTCCTGTGAAAGTGAACACTCATACAACGGCAAGGATTTTGTAGCATTTTGATTCTCTGGTAATACAAAGAGACAAGTGAAAATATGTGCTTTAACAAATTAATTATAGGCCTCTAATTAGAGATAAGAATAAGTCTACAAGACTTAATCTGAGCATGAAAGTGACCCAGGTGAGCTATTTCGTAGACCAAGTTGTCTGGCATTTGCTATCCTTCTGTCAACAATTATAACAAGAGCTGTCGGAGGACAGCGAATTTCGACTATTCCTAGGGCTGGATAGTAACAGCAAATCAATATCGACATTGGAAATTCAATACAATGAAAGTCAAGAGAAAAGAATCTTTGTATAGAGGCTGATATTATGGTCACAGAAGCATGTGCAGAGTTTCAAAGCAATAGCTTTAGTAGGAACAGAGATACAACTAACATAAAACAGTTGCACATAAAAACATAACCAAGACTTTTGAGGCCGAAAAGGGTTAAAATTTCACTAAATTAAATATCAGAGTAATGAATCTTTTTCTGCAGGCTAATATTATGGTCACAGAAGCATGCGTAAAGTTTCCAAGCAACAGCTATAGTAGAATTAGAGATATGACAGAAATACAACATTTGCACGTAAAAACTTAACCAAGAATTTCTAAGTCCAAAAAGGGTTAAAAATCCACTAAATTCTATACCAGAGAAATGAATTTTAATCAAGAGGCTGTTATTATGATCATTGAAGCAAATGCAAAGTTTGAAAGCAATAGCTTTAATACAATTAGAGATATAACTGATGTACAACATTTGCACGTTAAAGTTTAACCAAGAAATTCGGAGTCTGAAAAAGGTTAAAATTCCACTAAATTCAATATCAGAGTAATGAATCATTGTCAAGAGGCTGATATCATGGTAACAGAAGCATGTGTAGAGTTTCCAAGCAAAAGCCTAAGTAGAAATAGAGCTATAACTGATATATAACATTTGCACGTAAAAACTTAACCAAGATTTCTAAGTCCGAAAAGGGTTAAAATTCCACTAAATTCAAAATCAGAGTATTGATTCTTTGTCAAGAGGCTGATATTATGGTCACAGAAGCATGCACAAAGTTTCAAAGCAATAGCTTTAGTAGAAATAGAGATATTACAGAAATACAACATTTGCACGTAAAAACTTAACCAAGATTTTCTAAGTCCGAAAAGGGTTAAAATTCCACTAAATTCAATATCAGAGTAATGAATCTTTGTCAAGAGGCTGATATTATGGTCACAGAAGCATGTGCAAAGTTTCAAAGTAATAGCTTTAGCAGAAATAGAGATATTACACAAATACAACATTTGCACGTAAAAACTTAACCAAGATTTTCTAAGTCCGAAAAGGGTTAAAATTCCACTAAATTCAATATCAGAGTAATGAATCTTTGTCAAGATGCTGATTTTATAGCAACAGAAGCATGTGTAAAGTTTCAAAGCAATTGCTTTTATAGAAACAGAAATATTACAGATAAACAACATTTGCAAGTAAAAACTTAACCAAGATTTCTAAGTCCGAAAAGGGTTAAAATTCCACTAAATTCAATTTCAGAGTAATGAATCTTTGTCTAGATGCTGATATTATGGTCACAGAAGCATGTGCAAAGTTTCAAAGCAATAGCTTTCATAGAAACAGAGATTTTAAACACTTGCACGTAAAACTTAACCAAAGCATTACGCCGACGCCCGGGTGACTTGAATACCCCCCCTATTCTTTGAATAGTCGAGCTAAAAAGGATCTTTTACTATTTTTGCAAATCAACCAAAGTTCAAAAGTATGACTCTAAAAACACTTCCAAGGTTTTGAATCAGGTCAAAATGGTATATAAGATTAGGTCAAAAGGTAAAATCTAATCTTCACTTTAGAGGTCACAATTTTAGCCCAAGCTTTGTCAAAATTTGTCAGAATGTTTATTTTGTTGATATCAAGGCCAGAAGATGGCACGTAAAGAAGTAGCTCATAGGGTCAAATCTTAGAAAAATATAATTTTCTGCTGAAGGGGTCACAATATAGGCTTAATCATTGTCGAAATAAGCCCAAATTTCAGTCTTGATCATTTCTAGTTCAAGATCAAAAGAAGAAGATACCAGTTCATATTGTAATTCTTAGACAAAAAACTATTTTTGCTTTAGAGGTCACAGTAAGGTCCTATAATTTTCAAATTTTACCAAAATGTTTATCTCAAAATGTTGTTCTCTAGGTCATTTTCAAAAATAGTTCAGCTCCTGTCAAAAAGTAGGCCACTAGGTAAATATCAGAAATATGTCTTCCCCATTCTGATTGTAGCTCAATCAAACTTCACAGAAATAAGCCTTAGTCCTCTAGTAAAATTACTCAAATTACATTTATTGCGCAGACTGGAAAATTAGCCCTGTGGGATCCTAGATTTTACAAAGGAAATCTTTAGAAATCTTCATCTGAAAAATTCTAAGAGTCCCTGTCCTTTGATATTTAGCATGAAACATTATCTAAAGACCTATTACAAAAAAACAAAAACCCCAAACAACCCACTTACTACTCTAACTTGAAAACTGGCCCTATACTGTTACTCCCCAGATTTTACAAAGAAGGAAAGAAAGAAGCACCAACAACCATCTACATGTTTTTCAATCTGGCTTTCCAAACAAAAAGGTGTGGAGCTCTCAAAATGTGCATTTAGACTACCATTTGACTCCTGACAAAACATTTTGAGATCAAAATCTGCCCTATGTTGTAGTATTTCTCGAATTTTTGGGATTTCTATCAGATAAAGATCAAGAGAGAAATCTTGAGAAAGCCTTTCCTCCCAAACATTGTTTTCTATCATACAAGATCACTGTCTTCTGTGTTTGTTATTAAAATGAACAAATCATAATCCTTACTTACAAGTGAAGATAAGGGTATTATAACAAATAAATGATAGAAGAGAAGGTTCAAAATTGTTCTTAACCTTTGGAGCTTTTTGATAGTTCTGAAATCTTTAATATTGACTTTCAATGTTGTCTACCATTTTAATTATATACAATATATAAAGTAAGTTGATGTCTTTAAAGAATAGATCTTATAGCCCTGTGTTGTAGGTTTACAACATAACCTTGTTAGTTTAGTAGCTCAGCCAAACTCACCCAACATTGTGGCATGCATCATTTGTTGTCCCCAACCAATGGGAAAATCATCCGGAATTATAAATAGTGCATCCAAGTGGATGGGAATCTATTGGCTCTAATGAAATATTTTGGTTGGACTTGTGCCACCATGGACCATAGTCTGACCCCCACCACAATATAACTAGAGTCTTGTTGAAAGGGTGTTACAATCAATTCAAACAAACTTAACATATGTTTTAGAGTTACAGTTTAACACAATGAAATTAACTGTCAAAATCAATCAATCAATTAGAATATGAAAGGAATGCTTTTACATTCATGGAGGTATAAAACTAAGACCATATTACACTAATTTCAGATTATATCTTAATTGTGATAAGGTTTCTAGCTTCATACCCCTAAAATGGAGATTTTTGGTATTTTGCAATAGGTTTTTCAAGAAGTACTTTGAGGACAATCATGCTCAAAATCTTATTCATTTAGGCATGAAGTATTTCTCAGCATTTATTTTGGGGTGGGGTGGGGGTGGGGGGTGGGGGGGTTAATGAATCGGTTTGAACCCATTATTGTACTCTTTGGTTTCCCTCTTTGGTAAAAAAATGAATGTCTGACTATCTTTCAAAAGTTTATCTTGTTTTTGTTAGACATAACACTAAGTCAGCATAGAAAGAGGGTGACAAATACCAAACTGAATGTTTGTTTGTTTGTTTGTTTTAAATGGAAACAAATGCTCTTATAGGAGTGAAAATTTGTGAAAGGAGACAGTTCCTAGCTCTGTCTACTTAGATTACATTTCTTAGACAATCATCAAGAAGAGGGTGTCTGTTAAACATGTAAAACTGGAAGTTCTTCAAGGTGCATAAAATTATTTTCATATTAATTTTGCTTCCATCATGGCAAAAGGCTTCAATGGCATTTTTCTTGTCTCCAATTTTCATGTCAAAATCCATAATTAACCTTCTTACATTTATTCCAAATGTTTGATAAAGAAGGTCCCATTTCCATATGGTGTCCTTCATCTCATTATGGAAAAAGATTCATCAGTCATACACATTCTAAAATTCCCTGAAGGAGCATGATTTTTTGCACATATTAATCTTTGTTATGCTTAACCTGCTTTTGCAGGATGTATTAACAAAGATCAGCCTGTTCCTATGTGCAGTTTGTTAGTCTTGACCACCTGTTTTCCTTTTTGAACAGAGAAGTTTCAAAATGATACTTTTCAAAATTTAATGCTGACACCCAATCAATGTATCCAGTGCTTCCGTACTTTGATTCAAGAGTAAATTTACCAAGGGTTACTTTGGCATTATAAGGGTTAACTATGTGGCTCCTATATTCATATGAAAAAATCTGTAAACTACTGTCAATCTACACATTAGGCTATCCCTTTGTCATACAATCTTTCACTCTAATATAACAATAGGACTCCTCTCTTAGCAAAATTAATGCTTTAAAGGTCATTAAATGACCATTAATTTTTTCAAAGAAAGGCATTATTCTTTTCCTTTGATCCCTGCATAAATTTCTAGCTTTTTCTAAACAAGTTTCATGCGACCTAGCCAACATTCTGACAAAGTTTCATGACTATTGAACTAAATTTGTGGCCTCTTGGACTAGACTGTAAACATAAATTGTCAGGCCCCTTTTCCTGTGATATGGTATGGATCCTTCCCATTATCAAAAGGCTTCATCCTTGAGACCTGGCCAACATTCTGATCAAGTTTCATGAAGATTGAATTATGTTTGTGGCTTGTGAAGTGTAAACAAGAAAATTGTCAAAAAGGCCCCTTTTCCCTTGATATGTCATGGATCTTTCCCATTTTCAATAGGGTTCATCCTTGTGACCTTGCCAACATCCGACCAAGTTTCATGAAGATTGGGCCATGTTTGTGGCCTCTAGAGTGTAACCAAATAAATTGCCATTAAGACCCCTTTTCCCTTGATATAGCATGGATCCTTCCCATTTTCAATAGGGTTCTTCCTTGTGACCTTGCCAACATTCTGACCAAGTTTCATGAAGATTAGGCCATATTTGTGGCATCTAGAGAGTAAACAAGAAAATTGTTGACGACAATCGACACACAACACATGGTGGACATTCAAAAGTCTCAAAAGCTCACCTTGAGCAGGATGTGCTCAGGTGAGCTAAAAAGGTTAAAAAAGAATATTTGAAAATGAGAAACTCATAATTGCAAACATTTTCTCCTTTTGTTGCAATGTTTTCAATCTTGTTCTATACTTGCATCTGAACATATAATGCCCATGAGCTGAGCCTTGTTCAGAAAGTTAGAGTAACACCATTGATAGGATTTCAATTTCAAGTTTATTGAATGGGTCAAGCAGCCAACATATCTCCAACCTTCAGCAAAGACATCACAATATTTGTCTACATATGATAAGTAGTAATGAAAATATTTAAGAAAAGTCATAAATTTGTCACCTGATAACTGAGTTAATGGTGAAAGTGGTGTTACATCCCATACAAATAAATTAAGATTGAGCTAATAGTGACTTGCCATTATTTTTTGTCTATCCTCCGTTTATACTAAAACTTGTTTCAATAATTTACTAAATGTACATATTTTCAACTCATTTATTAATTGGTGTCCTTTAGGTCAAAATGAATAACATTTTTTTTTCAAAATTGTTGAAAATAATTGTGTGGTCATTATAATAATTGTGCTTGTGCCAATTTTCAAAATTAAAAGTCATTCAGTCCTTGACTGAGAATTTCTAGGGATCAAAGCTTTTGTTGAAAGGTTTAAAGCAAAAAAATGAGCAGATAGTATTTGAATATTTCTAAGTTACACTGGTTGACTTTTTGTCCCCCGCCGTTTTCGGCGAGGGGATATATAGTAATGCTCTCCGTCCGTCATTCCGTCATTCCAAGGTTCTGTCACTAAACTTGTCCGGAGCATATCTCCTAAAGTATAATTGCTATCAACTTGAAACTTTATGGGTGGATAGATATCATGGAGGAAAAGTGCAGTGCACAAGAACTACAATTCTTGCTTGCATAATTTTGGAGTTATTGCCGTTTGTTAGTTTAAAGACTTAGATTTTGTCCAGGGTATATCTCCTAAATTATTAAAGCTATCAACTTGAAACTATATGGGTGGATAGATCTCATGGAGGAGAAGTGCAGTGGACAAGAACTATAACTCTGGCTTGTATAATTTTGGAGTTATTGCCCTTTGTTATTTTTAAGACTTAGATTTTGTCGGGAGCATATCTCCTAAAGTATTTTAGCTATCAACATGAAACTTGAAGGGTGGATAGATCTCATGGAAGAGGAATGCAGTGCACAAGAACTCTGGCTTGCATAATTTTGGAGTTATTGCCCTTTGTTTAAGACTTAGATTTTGTAGGGGCTTAATTTCTTAAAGTAGAACCCTTAATCTAATAGGCTTCAGTTTACTATCAAGCTTTCTCGGGGGGGGGGGAGGGGGGGGGGTGGCCATGTCCGACATGGCTCTTGTTCAAATTCATTCATTCATATCTCTTTTAGAGATTCGATAAGATATGAAGGAGTCATTTAGTTTTACATTTATAATTTTCAGTAGCTAGTATCTAGATTTAATTTAATTTAATGGAGTTTTACGCCACTTTCAACATTTTCTCAGTTATATCTCGGTGGCTGGAGCACCTAGCAATGGATTCCTGGTATTTCTCTCACCAGTACAGCCATCACATACTTTCCTAGCCTCCACCTGCTTTCTGACATAGGAGCTAGTATCAAGATGCAATGCTGAAAATTGTAAGGGATAAAATGACTAAAAGATAGAAATTTTAAGGGCCATGGAAACGTTGAAAATGTATGGTTGTCAATTACATGCTGTCTGTAGTTAAAACATTATGCATAAGACTTCATTGAGGGAGTGAAATAACGCTGTTGAATACTTTTGATATTGGAATAACTTTATGCAAATGATCTTGTAACCGCAAAAAAGATGTCATAATGTATATACTGTGACGTCAGTTTCAAACAGGGTTATCATTTTCGAGGAAAATTTAAAAGTTAAATTTCAAGAATTTTGACAATTTTACGTAAAGTCTGGTCATAGAATATCAAATTTGTGCTCATAAAATACCAAATTTATTGAACTCGTTGTTTTTAACTATTTGTGGATTATTTGTTAAATAAATTCAGTACTCAGTTAAGATCTTCTATTTTTCTTCTGACTGTTAAAGAAAAACATTCTACCATTCATGAAAAAGAAATCCTGAATTTTTATGCACCTGTATCAAAGATCAGGGACATATTGTTTTACCTTCTGTCCATCCATCCATCTGTCTGTCTGTCTGTCTGTCTGTCTGTCTGTCTGCAAAAGTTAACCAAAAAACTTAAGATTGCCAATATCTTCAAACCTATTCAATATACATGGCTCATATTTGCATGATGATAGATCTCAATGATCCGCATCTGCTGATACCAAAGGCAAGGTCATGTAACAAGGTCAAGGTCATCTGTCAAGGTCGAATAACTAAAAAAGTTAACCAAAAAACTTAACATTGCTAATATTTTCAAGCCTATTCAAGATACAATGCAAATATTTTGCATGATGATAGATCTCAATGATCTGCATCTGCTAATACCAAAGTCTTGGTCATGTGACAAGGTCAAGGTCATCTGTCAAGGTCAAATAAATCAAAATACTCAACCAAAAAACTTAAGATTGCCAAAATCTTCAAGCCTTTTCAAGATACAATGCTCATATTTGGCATGATGATAGATCGCAATAATATGCATCTGCTGATACCTAAGTCATTGTCATGTGGCAAGGTCAAGGTCATCTGTCAAGGTCGAATAACCCAAAAACTTAACCCAAGAACTTAATGTTGCCAATATCTTCAAGCCTATTCAAGATACAATGCTAATATTTGGCATGATGATAGATCTCAATTATCCGTATCTGCTGGTTCTAAAGTCAAGGTCATGTGACAAGGTCAACGCCATCTCTCAAGGTCAAACTTCTTCAAAACATAACAAAAAAACTTTCATTGTTCAGTTTATTCAAGCTCATTATATATATCCTGTCTCATAGTTGGCGCGATGAAAGATCTCAGTGATGTACATCTATAGGTATCATGTTCAAGGTCATGCTAAAAGGTCAAGGTCATCATTTTTAACAAAAAATGCTGTAATGGGGTCATTGTGTTTCACGAACACATCTTGTCTTTAGTGTTTTTGATGGTTTATCGAGAAATAATGGTAGATTATCACTTGATAATCTCACAGCAAAAGCAGTGAAATTATTGAAAAATATACTGTGTGCAGAGTAAACATGAAGTATTGTCATCACCCTGGTATTATTGTCCTAGATGTTGGAGTTGGTGTAACAACCTTTAACCTTGTTCATATCTCTGTTGTTATTGAAGACATCTTTATGAAACATGGCATGTATGTTCACCACCACAAGAGCTTCCCAGACTATCAATTAGATAACCCTGAACATATTTTTGTAAATGTTATGCCCCTTTTTAGCTAACCTGAGCGCAAATTGGTCATGGTGAGCTATTGTGATCAAGCTATGTGCGGCATCCGTTCGTCCTTCAAAGTCTCGTGTGTACTCTATAGGTCACATTTATGACCGAAATGTCTTGAACTTGGTCAGAATGTTTGTCTCTAGGACAAGTTCAAAATTGGATGAAGTGGATTTAAAAACTAGGTCATGTGGTCAAATCTTATAAAGACCTTGACAGTTTTGTACACTCTAGAGGTCAAAATTATATTGGGCCCAAATGTCTCCAAACATGGTCAGAATGTTTGTCTAAGTGATATCTTGGACGTGTTTGAAAAAGGGTCAAGAAGGGTAAAAATCTAGGTCATAGGGACAAATCTTAGATAAACCTTGCATGCACTCTTGAGGCAATATTTTTGGCCGAAATAACTTAAAACTTGGTCAGAATATATGTCTTCATGATATCTCAGGTTGGTTTAAAATTGGGTCAAGTCAGGACAACAACTAGGTCATTGGTCAAATCTTAAAAAATTCTTGTGTGTATTTTAGAGGCAATGATTTTTGCCCAAATGTCTTGAAACTTGTTCAGAATTTTCACACAAATTTCTTGTAACTTGGTCAGAATGTTTGTCCACACTGATGTCTTGGCAGATATTAAGATTAGGTCAAAAGCTAGGTTATGGGATCAAATCTTAGAATAAACTTTTGTGTACTCTGGAAACCACAATTTTGGCCATTCCATCTTGCAACTTGGTCTGAATGTATGTCTTTATGATATGAACATGCTTCTTTAACTTGGTGAGGCTGTGTGCAGAGTGAAAGATCAGGTCTTCTTCATTAAAGCAAAAGGTTTTAATGTCAAATAACTAAATCATTTTGATCTTTGTATGTATTTTGCCCAGTTTTGAAGCTTTTTGAGACCATAGTTATACATAAGGCTATGTTTTCATTGACCTTGATCAATGATCAAGTTTAAGGTGGAATATCTGTTATATCTGGAACCTCTTCCAGTTACAGGGGACTGTGATGTCTCTAGCTATATCTGCAGAAATGCCATACTTCCTCCCTAAAAACCTGAAAATTGCCCTCGCATAAAAAAAAACAAATATTGTTAGAAGTACCATATTTCCCTTAATGCTCCTGGGAGCTATACATAATATGGTCAGGGAGCTTTTATAAGTATGCATTTACTGATAAAAAAAAATAAATAAATAATTTATGTCTTCAAGAATTGTGACTTTTCCCTTAACTTTGAGATGAATTTCCTTTTCTTTAAGAGGAAATTAATCTAAGGTCAGAGAAGAAGTCTATACAAGTTAAAAACAAATAGTTATTTGAAGTCGGTTTTCTGAGTAAAAAATGTAGTGATGATACTTTTAGGAAGGGCTCTGTTATTAGAGTAAATACAACGCTAACAGCGTTTATTATCTCCCTTGGATAGATGACAGTTACGATGGCATTTACGTAGTGACATCATTCAGTCTGACATCACAAATAAACATGCATATCACTGGGAATAATTTATCATACATACGTAAATCAAGGAATTTAGTTTTTTTTTGTTTCATGTTTACGAATATGATTTTAGTTTGATGCTTTTGAAATTTATCAAAATATCCCAAGCAAGATCTACAAGTTTTACTTTGTAGATTTAAAATTTCATCAGAAAATCCCAGGTACGTCGTCGGCCACAGCTGTCTTTTCGAATAAATTTAAACTCTAGAAAGAAAATTAAGAAGACATCTTTGCATGGCTATATATTTTTTATGGCAAGTAAATTAACTTTAGAAATAAGCTGCTCGTGAAATAAATCAAACTCGATCGAAGTCGACGTAGGCCGAACTTTCGTATACAAACCAATATTTCAAATCCTATGGCCTGTAATTTCATCAAATATTGGTCAACATTTAACGTGAAAATAGAAAATGACACATCAATATGCCTTTATTTTAAGAAATATTTTAAGAAAAGTCGAAAACATTTTTTTCCAAAGTAAACGCGGATATTCAGTTTTACAAACGCTCTTCCCGGCGGGCCCGTTCTATTTTTATCCGTCTACGAAAAGAATTACTATATTTACACACTGACGTCACTTCCAAAAAAATGGAAGTAGCAATCTGATTGGCTAACAGGATGATGCGCAGAAACCCAAAAATGCAGTTCGTCCTCAGATCCACAGGCAGGGGCGTAGCGGTAGGCAATATGGTGGATCTGATTTTAATGAGATTGTACAGTTCTGCAACAATATATATCGTAGGCTATTAATAGTTGTGTTACCTAGAAATCACATTTATTGGTTCTTTACACACCATCTTACAGCATGGACGGTGCTGTTCAAGATTTTATGACAAACTGTATGGCGTCCAATCGAGAATCTATGTTTATAGGCTTACTAAATTGGAAAGAGATAGACAACAACATCAAAATTCATAGGGATCAGGGTTGGGGCCTGATAGTGCAGCTCCAGACCAGTTGGCACAATGCCACAAGATCTGGGTCCTCACTAACAGAGTCTACATCAATCATAAGTTATCAAAATGTCTATGATTATCAGTTTTATATAGACATAGCATAGGCGTGTCTAGGATTTATCTAAGATTTTGAAATATATATATGCGCTTAGAAGGAGACAAGCAAAAAATATATAGGATAAAGGCAATATGTGGATTGTGTCAAAATATGAATGACCTCCGTCCACTTCCTTTTTATGATCTGGGCCTTGGTCAGGGGTGTGGAATTCCCATGCCCGACTTGTCCGACTCGGGCTTTTGTACTTGCGGACAAGTAAATTTTCCTAAACCACTTGTCCAAGGACAAGTAAATACCAGGGCAAATGTTACTTAAAAGAATTAAGAGAGAAATCATCCTAATGTTCATATCATAGGCTAGAAAACATTGTTTTTAATGCATCAAAAGGCAATGTTTTTTTCATTTTTTTATTTACTCTTTTATTTACATGTTATATATGTATCCGACTTTATTGTTTTTTTTTTGTACTCTCTAGGGGACAAGTTCATTTTGATCTTGGACGAGTAGAAAATCCGCTTTTACTTGTCCAGGGACAAGTGGAGAAAATTCGTATTTCAACACCCCTGGCCTTGGTGAATAATCAAAACATCTAAACCACAGTTTGAATTAGCTGTAGTTTCCACTTCCTTTTTATGATCTGGGCCTTGGTGAATAATCAAAACATCTAAACCACAGCTTGAATAAGCTGTAGTTTCTATACTTTGAACATCCATCAACAATATTTTCAACGCCCTTGCATAGAAAGTTTTGTGGATGATTGGAAAATAAATACAGTTAAATGGATAGATATGTAAATAGATAAATATATACAAAATAATTATTAATTGATATTTACAACATATATGATCTGTTAAATTTATTCATTTTTGCAAATATTACAAATGATGAATTGATTAACAGATTTGTTATGTTTTGTCACGCTACTTAAGGTGTAAAGAGCACAGCAATTAATCGGCTCAAAGGGAAGGTTCAGTACAATATATTGGACTTAACATTAACCTTAACCCTTGTCATGCTGAACCAGGATAGTTCCTGCATTTGCATATAGTAAAGACAAAGATCAGCTTGCACACATGACATGTGCAGTTTTGTCTTAGTCTACAACACCTGGCTTTATTTTTGACAAGATTTGTTTTCTTAAAGAATGTATTTCAGGATTAATACCGGTTTGCAATAAGAGCACTCGATAATTTCGGCACTTTGATTTCATTGCAGTTTTGTAAGAGGGTTTTTTTTTTTTTTTTTTTTTTTTTCTGTATTATGCTGCATGTAAGGGTCAGGTATATACATGTTCTGATGATATTTTTTTTTATCTTTAATTTCTTTTCCCTCTTTTTTTCGCTTTCAACAGTTTTAAAGTTACAATAAAGGGTTATCTTTGGTAATATTTAGACAAGGTTTCTAATAGTGTACAAACAAAGTATGGATGACATATAATACAGTGTGATGCAGTCAAACCCTTTACTATATGGTTATATGCTAAAATAACAAGCTACCACTAGCCCTTTTCTAAATAATAGCATTTTATACAATATGTCTATCACACATTTACATTTAAATAGAAAAAATTGTAAAGTGGTTGGCTATTAGAATTTTGTCATCACAGTTTTGAAACTTCATAGCTACAGCAAGCTTGGATGCAGCTACCAAGTCTCAGAGCCACAATGACCGCATTATTACAGTATATTTATTTAGAAACTGGTGCACATACTCATGACTTCCCCAAGGCAGTTCTTTTAACAAATTCCACAGATACAGACAGCATGCTTTAGCAATTGTACATGGTTCTATGGTTAAACAAGGCAGCAAATAATCAATTTACTTGAAGTTTAGTTGCTTGACTGTTTTTTTCATTCATAATTAATGTATATAAATCATGGAGGTAATTGGGGTGTGATAGGGTTTAGTTGTTATTGCATTTATTTAGTAATACTTTAAGGAAGGAGCTTAGTTGTTTGAGCTTTTTGCTTGAGTTCAAATGAAAAAGAGCTTTAATATTATTTTCATATTGTTGCAGCTCTGGAAGATATCTTTGGCGGTCATCATTGAGTAAAGGACAGTGAAACAAGTAATGGGTTTCAGAGCCAACAGCATTTAGGTCGCAAAGAGTACACAGTCTGTTTTCTAGGAGGGTTCCATCGTATCGACCTGTTTCAATAGGTAGACGATGATTGGCTGTTCTAAATTTAAGAATTGGTAGGTATTCATTTCTGTTTAAAGTTCTCAAATATTCTTCAAAAATATGGTATTCTTTAAAACTAAGATAAATTCTTCCTTTATTTGAGTTTGTTAAATCTTGATGCCATTTTTGCTTGAATTGGTCTATTAGTGTCTGCTTTATCGGTTTATGTATATTTTCGTGGATAATATTAAATTGATTCTCCCATAAATCTGGTCTTCCTGCTTTTATTAAAATTTCCTTTATTTTATTTGTATTGGGGTTGAGACACCATGTATTTGTATACTTTGAGAGATATTTTATCTGTATTTCCCACTATTAGTCTATTCCAAAAGGATAACATTCTAGACATGATAGTTATAGAGATAGGGTAACGTCCAAGTTCACCATATAGAAAGTTGGAAGGGGTTGATTTTCTACATCCTATTATTTTTTTTAAGAATTTTAGATGTATTTTTTCTAACATTTCAGAATTTTCGAATCCAAAGACTTCAGAGCCATATGTGAGAATCAAGTCTACAGTGTGGTCAAACAGTTTGAGAATCAGGTCAATGGGGAGATCAGAGTTGTTGGTTTTGGTGAAGAGAAAATGTAAAGCCTTATTTGCCTGCTCTGAGATGTGCTTGCGAGCTCTTAGAAAGGATCCATTGTTGGAAAAGGTAACTCCAAGGTAATGATAAGAGTCTTGAATTTCTAAGGGTTGATCACCAAATGAAAAGGAGAAGTTTGTTGTTGTTCTAGCACCAAAAACTAGAACTTTAGTTTTATTTGTAGTAACCTGTAGATGCCAGTTTTTGCAGTATTCAGAGAAAATGTTCAAACTGTTTTGAAAATCATTTGCGTTATCAGACAATATAACAGTGTCATCTGCGTAGAGCAAAACAAGTAGTTTAAGCCATAATGATACATCTGTTGTTTCATTTAGCTCAACACTGAGGGCACCATTTGACTCTAAGTATTACTGTAAATCATTAAGGTAAAGGGACAATAAAATTGGTGACAAATTTTCTCCTTGACGTACACCTATCTCGGATACAAAAGTATGAGAGATAGATCCGTTTAATTTAATACATGATTTGATATTTTTATACATATTGATAATTACTCTTAAGAAATTTCCATTTATGTTGTTCAAAATTAGTTTGTGCCAGAGGCCAGTTCTCCAGACCTTGTCAAAGGCTTGTGAAAAGTCAACAAATGCTGTGAAAAGTTTCTTTTTCTTTTTCTTGAGTATTTCAAATAAGGAATGGAGAGTAAAAATATGGTCACAGCATGAATATTTTTTTCTAAATCCGGCTTGATTTTCTTCTAGTATTTTATTTTCTTCTAAATATATATTAAGTCTTTCAATAAGGACTGCAGTAAATAATTTCCCCAGACAACTTAAGATTGTGATTGGTCGATAGTTATTAGTGCTCTTTGGGTCTCCCTTGTTTTTATACGCCCGTCGAAGACGGGACGTATTATGGGATCACCCGTGGCGTCCGGGCGTCCGGGTGTCTGGGCGTCCGGGTGTCTGGGCGTCCGGGCGTCCGGCGGCGTCCACTTCTTTGACCGGAGCATAACTCTGTCACTTGAAGTCCGATTGACTTCAAACTTGGCAATTGTATTCTTCTCATCATTGCGGAGTGCAGTGCACAAGAACCATAACTCTACCTGGCCTATTTTTTGAGTTATTGCCCTTTGTTGTTTTTCACACTAGAATCTTGTCCGGAGTATATCTCTAAAAGTATAATAGCTAGGATCATGAAACTTCATGGGTGTATAGATCTCACCAAGGGGGAGTGCAGTGCACAAGAACCACAACTCTACCTGGCCTACTTTTTGAGTTATTGCCCTTTGTTGTTTTTCAGACTTGAATCTTGTCCGGAGTATATCTCTAAAAGTATAATAGCTAGGATCATGAAACTTCATGGGTGTATAGATCTCACCAAGGGGGAGTGCAGTGCACAAGAACCATAACTCTACCTGGCCTATTTTTTGAGTTATTGCCCTTTGTTGTTTTTCATACTAGAATCTTGTCCGGAGTATATCTCTTAAAGTATAATAGCTAGGATCATGAAACTTCATGGGTGTATAGATCTCACCAAGGGGGAGTGCAGTGCACAAGAATCATAACTCTACCTGGCCTATTTTTTGAGTTATTGCCCTTTGTTGTTTTTCAGACTTGAATCTTGTCTGGAGTATATCTCTTAAAGTATAATAGCTAGGATCATGAAACTTCATGGGTGTATAGATCTCACCAAGGGGGAGTGCAGTGCACAAGAACCATAACTCTACCTGGGCTATTTTTTGAGTTATTGCCCTTTGTTGTTTTTCATACTAGAATCTTGTCCGGAGTATATCTCTTAAAGTATAATAGCTAGGATCATGAAACTTCATGGGTGTATAGATCTCACCAAGGGGGAGTGCAGTGCACAAGAACCTTAACTCTACCTGGATTAGTTTTTGAGTTATTGCTCTTTGTTGTTTTTCAGACTTGAATCTTGTCCGGAGTATATCTGTAAAAGTTTAATAGCTAGGATCATGAAACTTCATGGGTGTTTAGATCTTGCCCAGGGGGAGTGCAGTGTACAATAACCATAATTCTACCTGGCCTATTTTTTGAGTTATTGCCCTTTGTTGTTTTTCAGACTTGAATCTTGTCCAGAGTATATCTGTAAAAGTATAATAGCTAGGATCATGAAACTTCATGGGTGCAAAAAATATTCATTCAAAGTAACCTCAGTTCTATTCAAACCCCCAGTTAATACTAAGCAGTGTGACGGGCGTATCTTGTGACAATTTGGCACCTTGTTGAAAATTGGGATAATTGAGCCTTCAAGCCATGTCCCTGGTATTATACCAGTGATAAGCACCGCATTAAATAGTTTGCAGTATAATTCTAAGAAAATATGTTTTGTTGATTTGATATATTCATTGAGGATATGATCAAAAGGACTAGGTGATTTTGAATTCTTCAAGTTGTTTATACACTTGAGGATTTCACTTTCTGTAATTTTTGCATTCAAAAAAGTATTTGTATTGTTATTATTTTCATAGTCATGATTAAATCTATCATCTTCAATACAGTTTTTATTAATTTCCTCAAAATAGTTATAAAATTGTTCAATAGTTGGTTGTTCAGTGCTTTTTTTCTTTGGTTTGAGATTTTTGAGAAACTTCCAATACTTTTTCGGGTTTTTTTCATTCAACTCTCTTAATTTTTTACTCTGTTTATCTTTGTCTAAGTTTTTGAAGTAGTGTATTTTTCTTTTGTATTCATTGCTTGTTTGTCTAAGTTTTAATTTATTTTGAAGAGTTTTATTTTTAGAGTATTGATCTTTTGCTTTATGATATTTCTCTCTAGCTTGGTGGCATTCGGGACCAAACCATGGCTGATTATTTGGGTATGAAAAAAGGGGACCATGACCTGAGTTTCTGTTGGGGAAGGAGACCTCTGCTGAATGTTCAAAGACAGATTGGATTTCATTGGTTATGTGTTCAAGTGTACACTGTGATTGTGGGTAGGTATTTAACTCATTAATTATGCTTTGCACTCTGTTTTGATCAATATTTTGATTCAGATTCAAGTGAAGGCACCCATTTTGGACTATTTTCTGTTCGAGGAATATCATTAATTTTGGGATTTGGCTCTTCAACTTTGATTTCCCAAACCAGAATATTATGCCCATCTGAAAGGAGTGGGTCACTTTCCATGATTTCAAAATTATTCAAAAATCTGAAACAGTCTGGGGTGGCAATAACGTAATCTATGATGGACTTATCTCTGAAAGTAAGCTCTCCCACATCTTTATCTAAAAATACTCTACCATTTAGAATAAACAGATTGTTATTTTTACAAATATCAAGGAGTTTAAACCCGTTTGCATTTGTACATTTATCTTTTGATTTCCTTTCCAGGTCAATGGACAGGCCTTCGAGAATCTTGTATTTATGGAGTTCCATTTGGACGCCAGGATCTATTTGAAGAGACTCATTCATGTGGCTATCTGATTTTACAAAATCTCTCATAGAACCTACACGGCAATTTGTATCACCGGCTAAAAATACATATTTGAACTCTGAACATTTATCAAGGATTTCATTTTCTAACATGGAAAAGTGCTCCTCTGTGAAAAAACGGGATGATTCTGGTGGTACATATAAGGAGCAAAGTATTATGTTTTCTTCTAGATTTACGGTTTTTTTTATCTATAGACAACCACAGACCATATTCAGATGAGTTAGGGATTAGGTTCACAAAAGGGGCCAAGTGCTCTTTAACGTACCGGTCTTAATATTCACCCCGGGACGCACCGGGACACCCCGGGACTCATGAGACACCCCGGGACGCATCAAATATGATTTATATGCAATAAATACATGGAAAATATGTATATTACTTTTACAAATGTACAGTTTTACTATTTTATATGAGTAATTTACATACCTAAATTCAGTCCCGATGTGTTAGTGAAATTGTTGTGTGAATTCGTATAAACATAGAAAATAAGTCCCGGGGTTCTTTTCTTTACCTGTGAGAAATCGTTTTGTGAGATCGAATTTACATTGAATTTGGTCACGACATCCTTTTATATCCTAAAAGAAAACGATTTCTGAGCTCGTATATACATATAAAATTAGTCCCGGGGTGTTTCTTCTTCAAAGGGAAGCCGTTTTGTATGTTTTCTGTTCAATTGAATTTTGTCCCGGGGTGTTTTTTTTATCCTATGCGAAATCGCTTTTGTGAGTTTGTATATGCATATGAAATTAGCCCCGGGGTGTTTCTTCTTCCAAGAGAAATCGTTTGAATGTTTTCTGTTCAATTGAATTAAGTCCCCGGGTGTTTCTGTTCCTATGCGAAATCGCTTTTGTGAGTTTGTATATGCATATGTAATTAGTCCCGGGGGGTTTTTCTTCCAAGAGAAATCGTTTGAATGATTTCTGTTCAATTGAATTAAGTCCCCGGGCGTTTCTTGTCCTATGCGAAATCGCTTAGTGAGTTTGTATATGCATATTAAATGAGACCTGGTTGTTTCTTCTACCAAGCGAAATCGTTTTGTATGTTTTCTGTTCAATTGAATTAAGTCCGCGGGCGTTTCTTCTCCTATGCGAAATCGCTTTTGTGAGTTTGTATATGCATATAAAATGAGTCCCGGGGTGTTTCTTCTTCCAAGGGAAGTCGTTTTGTATGTTTTCTGTTCAATTGAATTTAGTCCCTGGGTGTTTCTTATCCTATGCGAAATCGTTTTGTGAGTTTGTATATGTATATAAAATGAGTCCCGGGGTGTTTCCTATTTTACGAGAAATCGCATTGTTAGTTTTCTGGCAATTGTATTTATTCCTGATGATGTATTTCTTTTTATCCGATGATAAATCGTTTCTGGACTAGTGTTTGTATTTGAATATACGCTCGGTGTGTGATTTATTTTTAGAGAACTCGTTAGCAAAGATTTTAGTGAAAATAAATTTGGTCCCGGTTGTTTCTTGTCCTTTACGAAATTGCTTTTGAGCTCGTATTTGCAAATAGAATTAGTCTCTTTTTTGTACCACGTGAAATTCTTTTTTAAAACTCGTTTTTCATATAAAATTAGTCCCGGTATGTTTCTTATTTAACGAGAATCAGGTACAATGTAAGTTCTATCTGCACTTGCATTAAGTCCAGGGGTGTTATTTCTTATTCAACGAAGTCTATAAACATCGACTTTTAAATCTTATTTCACTTTGATAAACTTTGTATTATTATTTATTGTTCCGTAAATTACTTTTTCCCGAAGCACCGATCTTATTCTCATTAAACTGAGAAACGTGCCCCGTGGTTAATTAACATACACTTCAAAATAAGGTAACTTACTTTAAGAGAGTCCTGGGGTGGTGTCACATCCGTAATGTTTAATAAAGTCCTAATATTACATATTCTTATTTAATGGCAAATTATTTATTGTAGAATTTGTTGTCTCTTTTTTAAATAAAATTGCATGCTCTTCTACGATCAGTAACGGTTAGGTGTCCCGGGGTGTCCCTCTCAATACAATGATATCATCAAAATAAGTGTAATACCAATTCAACGAGTTAAAATTCGTATTTATATTTAATCAAATGCACATTTATATAATCAATTTCTTATTGCCTAATGATTTTATAGCCTACTTTTACATTTGAACCGTCCCGGGGTGTCCCGGTGTGTCCCGGGGTGATTATCAAGACCCTTAACGTACACCCCAATTCCTCCTGATTTGCGCTTATAAGATTGGGTTCTACATTTGGAGAAAAATATATAGTTATCAATATCGACAATATCTGAGCTATCAATGTGGGTCTCACTTACACAAAGAATATCATAGTCGTTCACAAAGTTTACAAATTCGGGGTACAGCAGTCGTTTTTTTAATCCATTTACGTTCAGCGATCCGAGTTTGAGTGTTTTTAAGTGTTTATTAATGATGGGATCTATCCCAGCGTTCACCTATCTTGAGGAGCTAGCACTATAGTTCACCTGGTGAGAGTTACGTTGTGTATTGTTAGTGAATCCCGATCGTCGTTCGTCAGTGAAAGGCTGAGGATCGTACCAAGGACGCTTGAAAAACTGATTTCCCGTCTGACTGGGCGGGGATCCATATGGTTGTCGTGGTGGAGGGGCATGACTGCGCCTGTTTGTAGGATGCGGTGACTGTGATTCATGACGCCTATTACTATGTTGTGACGTTGGTCCGGCGTGTTGACTAGGCGTGGGAAAATTGGGATTGTTTATGTTTTTATTGTTTGTGTTATTATAGTCTGTGACGTCACCACTCGCGGAATGTTGTTTTGATAACCCATTATCCGTACTATTATTTGGGTGGCGAACACTGTGTGTTGATAACCTGTTTGATTGAAGAATGGGGTGCCAATCGGGGAACTCATCCATGATCGTTCGGCCGTTACGCACGAGCCTAGCTGGATAGGCAATAAAAGTTTTTATGTCCGGGTCCAGATTCCGGAGCCCTTTGTATTCTGGCCATAGTCTCTTGCGAGCGCTTGTTATTTCCTGAGGGTAATCCCTATTTATGCTGAACTTGGACCCCTTTAACTTGTGGGCTCTCGAGAGAACATATTCAGTATCTCTGTAGTCCAAAAAGTTGACTATAATGGGCCTCATGGAGCCCGTTTTAAATTTTCCGAGTCGATGGGCACGGGGAATGTTTAAGCTATTTGCTATGCCGAGTCGTTGTTCTAAAAAGTTATCTATACACACCGTGCAATCTTCATCCCTCGACTCGGCAATACCATTAAAAATGAGATTATTAGTCCCCCACCGGTTACCGGTTGGGGGACTATAGGTTTGCTCGATTCCGTCTGTCCGTCTGTCCGTCCGTCCGTCTGTCCGTCCGTCCGTCTGTCCGTCCGTCCGTCACGCTTTTGTCCGGGCTATATCTTCTAAACCATATGTGCTAGCAACTTCAAACTTTGTACACTTATAGATCTCATTGAGGAGAAGTGTCATGTTCAAGAACCGTTACTCTGCCATGCCCACTTTTTGAGTTATTGCCCTTTGTTGTTTTTAGCCTTACATTCTTGTCCGGATCATATCTCCTAAACCATAAGTGCTAGCAACTTCAAACTTGATACACTTATAGATCTCATTCAGGAGAAGTGTCATGTTCAAGATCCGTTACTCTGCCACGCCCACTTTTTGAGTTATTGCCCTTTGTTGTTTTTACCCTTACATTCTTGTCCGGATCATATCTCCTAAACCATAAGTGCTAGCAACTTCAAACTTTGTACACTTATAGATCTCATTGAGGCCGAGTGTCATGTTCAAGATCCATAACTCTGCCACACCCACTTTTTGAGTTATTGCCCTTTGTTGTTTTTAGTCTTACATTCTTGTCCGGATCATATCTCCTAAACCATAAGTGCTAGCAACTTCAAACTTTGTACACTTATAGATCTCATTGAGGCCGAGTGTCATGTTGAAGATCCATAACTCTGCCACACCCACTTTTTGAGTTATTGCCCTTTGTTGTTTTTACCCTTACATTCTTGTCCGGATCATATCTCCTAAACCATTAGTGCTAGCAACTTCAAACTTTGTACACTTATAGATCTCATTGAGGAGAAGTGTCATGTTCAAGAACCATTACTCTGCCACGCCCACTTTTTGAGTTATTGCACTTTGTTGTTTTTACCCTTACATTCTTGTCCGGATCATATCTCCTAAACTATGTGTGCTAGCAACTTTAAACTTTGTACACTTATAGATCTCATTGAGGCGAAGTGTTATGTTCAAGACCCATAACTCTGCCACACCCACTTTTTGAGTTATTGCCCTTTGTTGTTTTTACCCTTACATTATTGTCGGGATCATATCTCCTAAACAATAAGTGCTAGCAACTTAAAACTTTGTACACTGATAGATCTTATCGAGGACACATGTCATGTACAAGAACTGTTACTCTGCCATGTCCACTTTTTGAGTTATTGCCCTTTGTTGTTTTTAGTCTTACATTCTTGTCCGGATCATATCTCCTAAACTATAAGTGCAAGCAACTTTAAACTTTTACAGTTATAGATCTATTATGTAGGAGATATATTTTAAGGGCTATAGCAACTTCAAACTTGGTACACTTATAGATCTCATTGAGGAGAAGTGTAATGTTCAAGAACCGTTACTCTGCCATGCCCACTTTTTGAGTTATTGCCCTTTGTTGTTTTTAGCCTTACATTCTTGTCCGGATCATATCTCCTAAACCATAAGTGCTAGCAACTTCAAACTTGATACACTTATAGATCTCATTCAGGAGAAGTGTCATGTTCAAGATCCGTTACTCTGCCACGCCCACTTTTTGAGTTATTGCCCTTTGTTGTTTTTACCCTTACATTCTTGTCCGGATCATATCTCCTAAACCATAAGTGCTAGCAACTTCAAACTTTGTACACTTATAGATCTCATTGAGGCCGAGTGTCATGTTCAAGATCCATAACTCTGCCACACCCACTTTTTGAGTTATTGCCCTTTGTTGTTTTTAGTCTTACATTCTTGTCCGGATCATATCTCCTAAACCATAAGTGCTAGCAACTTCAAACTTTGTACACTTATAGATCTCATTGCGGCCGAGTGTCATGTTGAAGATCCATAACTCTGCCACACCCACTTTTTGAGTTATTGCCCTTTGTTGTTTTTACCCTTACATTCTTGTCCGGATCATATCTCCTAAACCATTAGTGCTAGCAACTTCAAACTTTGTACACTTATAGATCTCATTGAGGAGAAGTGTCATGTTCAAGAACCGTTACTCTGCCACGCCCACTTTTTGAGTTATTGCACTTTGTTGTTTTTACCCTTACATTCTTGTCCGGATCATATCTCCTAAACTATGTGTGCTAGCAACTTTAAACTTTGTACACTTATAGATCTCATTGAGGCGAAGTGTTATGTTCAAGACCCATAACTCTGCCACACCCACTTTTTGAGTTATTGCCCTTTGTTGTTTTTACCCTTACATTATTGTCGGGATCATATCTCCTAAACTATAAGTGCTAGCAACTTAAAACTTTGTACACTGATAGATCTTATCGAGGACACATGTCATGTACAAGAACTGTTACTCTGCCATGTCCACTTTTTGAGTTATTGCCCTTTGTTGTTTTTAGTCTTACATTCTTGTCCGGATCATATCTTCTAAACTATAAGTGCAAGCAACTTTAAACTTTTACAGTTATAGATCTAGTATGTAGGAGATATATTTTAAGAGAGGATTTTTTTTTATCCGGTGGGGGACTCCTGTATTGCATCGCAATACGACATGCACTTGTTTCTTCTGGACCTGGCCTCTAAATCAATAGATTTATATTCTAAAAGTTTTAATCGTTGATCACATTCTGACATTCTGCCTCAAACCTACCGAATATCTGAAAAATCCGAAAAAGTATTTGTGTTTCACACATGATTTGGCATCTTCATACAAAATTTTAACTATCCTTACTAGAAAGCTATACTGCGCTCTGGGTGCAAAAAAGTTTGCGAACATTTGCTAATTGTACCCCGGCTTCGCACGTACATATAATTACACGTGCAAAGCGGGTAAAAGTTTCCGAACGTCGTGGTATGAAAAACAATCGATTATTCTTCTTTATAATAAAAAGTAATTATCTTTGGCCAAATTCTCTAAACGCGCGTCACCACGCACTTGATTATTACAGTTAACAACATTTTGAAATTGACATTCACGTCGATCAAAACCATTCCAAATCACTCGCTTTGCGCTCCATTCATTCATTCCAAACACTCATTCAATTTGATTCCAAAATCATTCCAAACTCATTAAACTAGTTAAGGACGGGTCTCCATAAAGGCCTTTTCATGGCTAGAATAGATTTCTTTTAAACTTCTGCCATAAATACTTTGATATATAATCTGTGTCTACTGACAAACTATTGGTATCTCAAACTGATTGGTTCAAGCTGTGCCTTGTGTTAAAAGTGGGTGGGGTAATTTACTACAAACTTGAGTTTCATTTTAAAACTTTTATATCACCCAAAATATTTACTTTTGTGTTTGAGGCTGCCACACTGTACAACAATGAACTATTTCTTAGTTGATATACAGAATTTATTTTGACATATCATATTTTCCATTGTGATTATCTCCCCTTTTTTGTTTAAGGATATTTCTTTTGGGTTTTTTTTCCTACCAACTTTTCGGGTTTGCACAACACGTTTATGAATAGCCTTGATTATCAAATTTCTTTTATTGTTTACAAAGAAAATACAAAACCATTGCCCCAACTTTGTTTTCGCAGAAATCAATTTATTAATTTTTGGAGTTATCTGCCCCTGAATATAAGATATTGGCAACATTTGGCTTTTAACTGGCATTATCAAACCAAAGTAAGATGGATTTCAATGATATTTGGCATATTTGATCCAACACATGAACTCATTTGTGATTTAAACTTATATTTGTAAAAGGTCAACTTTAAAGGTCGCGCATCAAGGTCAAAGGTCATAATCAGCTCAAATTTCAACTTGTCAAGCGCATATCATCAGATTTTAAAGATATTTAGCACACTTGTTACCCTTGATAAGCTTAAACATATTTTGAAATGAACTTTTTGATAAGTTTGAGTTCAAGGTCAAATTTCAAGGTCAAATGTCAAAATAAGAGTAGTATATGCTAATAGGTATATATCTACCTTAAGTTATTGTAGATCCTAAAATGATTTTACAAAAGTGCCTCCTTACATTAGCAAAGATTTAATACAAGAAAAAAAAGTGATATGGGTAGGCTCAAGGTCACACATCAAGGTCAAAGGTCAAATAAGCACAATTTCATCTTAACAATTGAATCTTTCAAAAATGTATTGACAGACTTAAACAATATTCGGCACAGATACTACCAATCACTTGTACACAAATATTATGAAGTGAATTTAGTGATATGTTGAAGTTCAAGGACACATATCAAAGTCAAATTTCAAAATAAGCATAAATGCGGCTTCACAAGTGCATTTTTCATTCATTTATCGACACATAATCGCAATATTTGACAAAGTGGAAACCCACCGCAAGCAAAAAATATTTAGCAATGAATTTAGTGATAATTTGAAGTTGTGGTGGGTATCAGCTGTGCCAAATACTGTTGAAATACTGCTGATTATGAGCTTTGACCTTGATGCGTGACCTTGAAAGTTGACCTTTTACAAATATTTGTTTAAATCACAAATGAGTTCATGTGTTGGAACAAATATACCAAATATCATTGAAACCCCCCAAAAAGTTGGAGCAATGGTTTTGTATTCTCTCTGCAAACAATAATAGAAATTTGGTATTCTAGGCTATTTATAAACGTGATGTGCAAACCCGAAAAGTTGGTAAGAAATAAAACAAAGGAATTCCTTAAAGACAAAAAAGGGGAGATAATCACAATGGAAATATGATATGTCAAAATAAATTCTGTAAATCAACTAAGGAATAGTTCATTGTTGTAGCCTCAAACACAAAAGTAAATATTTTGGGTGATATAAAAGTTTTAAAATAAAACTCAAGTTCGTAGTAAATTACCCCACCCACTTTTGAAGCCAAGGCACAGCTAGAACCAATAAGTTTGAGATTCCAATATTTTGTCAGTAGACGTAGATTATATCATAGTACGTATGGCAGAAGTTTAAAAGAAATCTATTCTAACAATGAAAAGGCTCTTATGGAACCCCCATCCTTTCACGATGTTCTTAATTGTAGGCAATGCCATGAAGTTATTTGTTTTATGGGCTCCGCTTAGATAACCCCAAAAAAGCGAACTGAACGAAATAAGGATATACTTTTGCGATTTCACTGATTAGGCAGTTAGATAACCAAATGCTAATGAAAAGCATAAGTTAAAGAAACTTTCTTTTCCACGCTTTTCATAACGGTCTGCCAACTCGGGATTTTTAGGGGAGCAAATATTCCAAGAAAGGTTATTCATGTTTGGTTATTTTTTAATTCGTTTTAAGATTACTCCCCTTTGCAAACTTTATTCATTCTGGTTCTATCGTATTTCGATCCTCTCCGGTCATGAGTTACTTCCGGTATTAATAAAATGCGTCTTTTCGCAGACTTTTAAATATTTAAAATATAGTAAAGGGTTTGAAATGAGGTTCAGCTTATTGTCAGGCACCTGCTACACTCCATGCATGGAATTAAATAAATTTAGGTCGGAACTATTTTTTCGTCCGAATGGCTTGAAACTTTGTCAGAATGTTTGTGTACATGATATCTCGAATGGGTTTAAGAAAGGGTCAAGTCGGGTAAAAAAAAGGTAATTGGGTCAGAGCTTAGAAAAACCTTATGTGCATTCTAGAGGCAATAATTTTGGCTCAAATGTCTTGATACTTAGTCAGACCGTTTGTCCACATAATATCTTGGTGGATATTGAAGTTGGGTCAAGTGGGGTCAAAAACTAGGTTATTGAATCGAACCTTTTAATAACCATTTGTTCACTCTGGAAACCGTATTTTTGGCCTATTTATCTTGAAACTTGGTCAGAATGCATGTCGACATGATATCTCACATGAGTCAAAATTAAATTGACATTTCCCCTTACTTTGTGAGGCTATGTGTACAGTGGAGGATCAGTGGCCCATTTTACTAAACGTCTTACGAAAAGAATTGATCGTAAGTCAAAATCATAAATCGTACCTAGTGTTTTCATTCATGGTTCGATTCTGCCTTGCAATATCTCATTAGAATCATAAAAGACGATTCCAATGAGATAATGCATGACAGATTTCCAATTTTAGTTACTACTGTAGAAGTTTTTATTCATGGTTCGATTCTGCCTTGCAATATCTCATTAGAATCGTCCTTAAAAGACGATTCCAATGAGATAATGCATGACAGATTTCCAATTTTAGTTACTACTGTAGAAGCAACTTTGACTTTTGACTTACGCAAAAAATGATCGCAGGATGTTTAGTAACACGGGCCCTAGGTCTTCTACATTAAAGCAAAAGGTTTCAATATCAATAAATCACTTTGATTATTGCATGTATAATTTCATATAGTCATGAAGCTTTATGAGACCATGGTTACAGATGAAGCTATGTTTTCAATGACCTTGATCAATGACAGAGTTTTAAATTTGAATATTGAAAATTGCTCTTACATGGAATTAACCATATATTGTTAGAAGAACAGTCGAAATTGCTCGAGCGACCACATCTATTCAGCGACCAAATTTATAAAGGGACCACCATAAAAGTCCATTCACCGAAAGCAAAATCTCTAATAAAAAAGAGGACATTCTTAACAAAATATTGGTTATTATTGAATCTTATGTTGTTGGAGTACATAAGAAACGTCTCAATAAGACGATTCTAATGGGTTAATACATCATAGGATTCAGTACGACTTGACCGACAATCTTTAAATGCCATCAAAATTAAGTGTCACATGTATCATGGTAATTTGTATTAAGCGACCATTCCCATATACGACCGCTTTTTGGTGGTCCCCTTAGTGGTCGCTTAACACAAGTTTTACTATATATCATGACTGAAGATCATCTTGTACGAAATCTCGGTAATCACAAGTCACAATTATAAATCACATAATGTACATATTGTGTGTTTTAAGCGGCGCTATGAGTAACGCTGAAAATTGAAATGTCGATTTCCAAGAATTTTGACGATGTGAAGCAAAAGATGGGGTCATATTATGAATAGAATATAAAATTTGTGCTCATAAATTACAGGATATAAAACTCGTTAATAGATAAGTCGTTTTATAAATTCAGTATTCACTATTTAAAGGAAGACCAATCGCCATCGATCGGTCGAGCTAAGAGCGATCAGCGGCCTGGCTTCGGCATCATCGACGTATGCTTTGTCTTTTCACTTCCGTGTGTTATCAGCGCCCAGTCGGCGACGCATCGCCGGCGTATCGCCGACTAATGTACAACATCTCGCCAGCTTATCGTCAGCAAGCTACGTTTAATAGACCATGCGATTTCTGTCTCATCACTGGACATCGTCAGGTTGGTCGGGTTCTATGTGACTACAAAATAAATATCCATTCGAAACATCGCTCGGACTTTTCCGTAACTTGAAAGTACCTCGGACGTAAGTGTAGTAATTTTGGGTCGTTTTTAGGTTATTCGGCTCCTGGTAGTACTTCGGTTAATACGCATGAAGAAAATCACATTTTGGTAATCTTTTCCGATCGTCTTTCGAGATCTTTTGGGCAAATAATAATTTGATGACAAAACGCAGTAGGACACAGCGTTTTGTTATCAAATTATGAAATGCCCATTATTATTCTTTCGTTGATTTTGTTTTATGCAACGTCAGCCTTAGCGGGATCGTTTATGTTTGTGACGTCATATAAACCCACGTGCGAAATGACGCGCTTACATGGCTGCGCCCGTATTATTCCCGAGGTCTATTCCGTAGATTCGCCGAAGGTTCCCGATTGAATAAATATCTTGTACTTATATCGCCGTCGTTATTTTTTACTATTCGGCCGATGAAAAATATAGAAGTGTCGACGTCGCCGATTTTCACGTGACTTACCTTAGGGTTTAAGTCAAAGCGGATATGTCCTGAGTAAGCTGAAGCCTCGGTAGGAATATATTGGTAGTTCTGGTGCGAGAAATACAAGGAAACCATGGTAAGCTGCTCCTTGCACTTCTTTTTAAATGAAAAATGGTTGAAGCGGCGTTATTCAAACAAACATGTATTTTGATGGAGATCCCTATATCTCTCACGCAATGTGAACAATGGTAATTGTTATACAATTGAGTGGTGTTACGTTACATGCATCCGTTTGAACAAAAAATAAAACTATTATCTACCTGTTTTGAACGACGAGTCTTTTGTTTATTCTTATGTTTATCTTTTAGGTATATCTATAGGTGTATTTTTAAAACTGAGCTCTGACGTAGGCGATGGGTCTATTACGGTAGGTATATATGATTTATTTAAACAGCATATGTTAGAAATTTAACCTGATCTATTCAATTCTATTTTGAAAGTACATTTAGTGAGTAAACCTTCCGATCTAAGACAAACAATAATTTTCCTTTAAAAGGTAAATGACTGATTTTTAATGAGTTATTTATCTCTGTTATACCTATATCGAAAACATGGCACGGGAATCTATTGATTGAATGGAGTTTAACGCCGCTTTCAACATTTTTTCAGTTATATCGCGGAAGCTGGAACACCTAACAATGGATTCCTTGTATTTCTTTCATCAGTACAACCATCACATCCTTTCCTAGCCTCCAGCTGCTATCTCACATAGGTCTACGATTATCAACCGATTGGTGAGAGACACTTATTCGGAAAGAATGAGTGCCGCCGCCGGGGATCGAACCCGGGACTCCTAAATTGACAGTCCGACGCGCTACCAACTGCGATATGACGGCGGCGGCACGGGAATCTAACGGATAAAAGTAGATTTCACGGCTCATCGCACAAAAAATCTACCTATACCGGTCAGCGCAGGACTATTGTTGGTTCCTTTAAAGTTATAAGCACTCACAATACTTTTGCGCTGTCTCCTTGATATGTTCATGTTAAGAGGTTTGATAGAGAGAGAATAGATGGTTGGTGACTTGAGATGAAAAAGTTTATCGGGCCCTTAAGGCTTTTGAGTTTACCTGATGTCCATCGTTCGTTGTCCGTCGTTCGTTGTGCGTTATCAACATTTACCTGTTTGACACATTTTAAGCGCAATCAAACAGAAAATTGGTCAGAATGATTACCCAGAAAGACAATGGGGGTACTCAGACAAGTTCGCAATTGTGGTGTTTTGGTTAGGTCAACGTGTCTTATCTTAGAAAAAAACTTACTTCAGATAAATTTAGTTTGTTATCACAAATGAGCGATTTATGGGCACTAAAGTCCTTTTTTTTAGCTTGACAGTTGCAGAGTAAACATGAGGAATTATCATCACGTCGATAATGTAGGTGTTGTTGTCCTAGATGTTGGTGTGTAAAATTTTGACCTTGTTTATATCTATGTAGTTATTGAAGATATCTTGATCAGATTTGACACGTATGTTCGCCACTACAAGAGCTACTCAGACTATCAATTAGAACACTATGTAAGTATTTTTGTGAAGGTGATGCCCCGAAGTGCTCATGTAGAGCTATCGTTATCTAGCTGTGTCCGGCACCGTCTCGTGAACAATGTATAGGTCACATATATTCCCCCAAATGTCTTGGAATTTGGTCAGAAAGATAGTCTCTATCGCCCCTTGGACAAGTAAAATTTTGGGTGAAGTGCTGAAAACTAGGTCATGCGGTCAAATCTTAGAAAAAAAATTATGTGCACTTTATAGGCCATATTTTTGGGCCCAAATGACTTGAAACTTGGTCAATATGTTTGTCTGCACGATATCTCGGATGGGTTTAACATTTGGCCAAGTCGGGTAATACAAGGTCATTGAGTCAGAGCTTAGAAAAACCTTGTTTGCATTTTCTAGAGGATTTCTTTTTGCCCAAATGATACTTGATACTTGGTCAGAAAGTTTGTCCACATAATATCTTGGTGGATATTGAAGTTGGGTCAAGTGGGGTAAAAATCTTTAAATAATCATTTTTTGTTGAAACCATATTTTTGGCCTATTTATCCTGAAACTTGATCAGAATGCATGTCTACATAATATCTCACATGAGTCAAAATTGAATTGACATTTCCCCTTACTTTGTGAGGCTATGTGTAGAGTGCAGGATCAGGTCTTCTACAGTAAAGCAAAATGTTTTAATACCAATAAAATCATTTTGATTATTGCATGTATAATTCCATATAGTTTTGAAGCTTCATAAGACAATGGTTATAGATGTAGCTATGTTTTCAAAGACCTTCATCAATGGTCGAGTTTCAAAGTTGAATATAACAAATTCTTAAACCCAGTTACAGTATACTGTGCTGTATCGAAAATTTTCTTGTTTAAATTATATGGAATATGTAAGCACCAATAATCTTTATTTTTCAAACAACATTGCCTTCAGCTTTCAAGTTACATCTTCAGAAATGTCGTGGAACTCCTACCCAAACTTTCTAAAAATTGCTCTTACATGGAATTAACCATATACTGTTAGAAGTACAGTCGATATTGCTCGATCGACCACGTCTATTAAGCGACCAATTTTGTTAAGCGACCAAAAAAGTCCCTTCGACGTAAGCAAAATCTCTAAAAAAATAGGACATTCTTAACGAAATATTGGTTATTTTTTAATCTTATGTTGTTGGAGCCCTTTAGAATCGTCTGATTAAAACGATATTAATGTGTTTAAACATCATAGGATTCAGTTCGACTTGACCGACAATCTATAAATGCCATCAAAATTAAGTGTCACATTTATCATGATAGTTTGTATTTAGCGACCATTTCCATATACGACCGCATTTTGATGGTCCCCTTAGTGGTCGCTTAACACAAGTTTTACAGTATATTATGACTGAAGATCATCGTGTAGGAAATCACATTTTTCTCCTTATTATTTAGAAAGTCATTTTAAAAGCTGATAAAAATAATCCGCCCAAAATAGGAAAAAGGAAAGGAATTCTTTACTTTTTGAGCTTGCATACTCAGGTGAGTTATATAGGACCACCACATGTGGACCACTTACTGTAAGCTTACAGCGTTTATTAATTATTTCCCTTGGATAGGTGACAGTTATGAGTTATGTATTAGCCATGATTAATGCCCTGGCAGGGCGGAGCCTAAGTAACG
This sequence comes from Fragum whitleyi, assembly GCA_948146395.1. Taxonomy (NCBI): domain Eukaryota; kingdom Metazoa; phylum Mollusca; class Bivalvia; order Cardiida; family Cardiidae; genus Fragum; species Fragum whitleyi. The sequence goes on from OX411560.1 coordinate 6,784,271, forward strand.
GGTCGTTGCACTTAAGGTTAAGGGAAATCAGCTTTTATCTTAAATAACCTTCTTCTAAAGAGAGTCGACATAAATAACTCGAGACGTTAAATCGTAGATTGGTAACCAAATCCTCGTAACTTCAGCTTAATGGGGCAGTTACACATACGATGAGACTTAGATCGGTCCTCAATCGGTGAATTATTTCTCTCATATGATCGGTTGTCATCGGTTTCAGCATTTATGTGTAACAGGGTGTCGGCGATAAATAGCTTATTGATCGGTAAAATACAAAGTAGATCGGTTGTCAATAGGCGACAAATAGCTGGCCAGTAGGAGCATGGTCGGTGATGATCGCTTATTTGCTTAATTTACCATCAGCTGTCGTCGCTTTTAAAGCGGTTGTCAATCGGGCAGTCGGTGATTGATCCGTGTTCGACCAGAGGTCTATCGCTTTCCATCGGATACAACCGGTGATCCGTATGTGTTCACCGGTCATAGATCGGTGATGAATAGCTGGCAAATCTTTGTTCAGCATACTGCCGTCGGTTTATTTATTGAAATGATATATAAACGATGAAAACCGATAAATTTTAGTTCAGTGTATGATATAATGAATACTGGAAGGGAAATCCAGCAGTTTGGCCTATTGCTGCAACAGCAAGCTCTCTTAAACCTCGGACATGGCATTCCCTTGGGCCTCCGAGGCGGAAATGGTCGCCGCCGTAGGAGACAAAGAAGAAGGTGGACATAGCAATGGCTAACGCCAGAAAGAAGACTTCAGTTTGGCCGATACAGCACTATCCTAACCGAACTCAGAGAGAGTTCGAAAACTATCTGAGGTAGAATCCCCATAATGCGCCATTTTGAAATCTAAGACACCAAAAGGACATGTAATAATTTTCCGTTACAAGTTTTACTTTTAATCTGAAAGTACATATTATCGTATGAAAATTTTTGAGACAAAGTTTAGAGCCGTTCGCGAAAAAAAAGTTCCCTATCAAATGCTTCATTTCCACTTAACTGAATAGAAAATATCATTTTCTCGTGAACGCCGCAATAGTTTGACTTTAAATTGTCAGAATTTTTCTATAAAATATGTTCCTTTGTCCAATTTCATAATCTGTGACTGTCTCGTTTGAAAGTTTTACCAAGAATGGATACCCGGCTGGAAATTACCTCATCTTTTCCCATCGCTAATAGATATTTATTAATCGGTTGCTTATCACTGACCGATCGGTGATATCGGTTATAAATAGCTAGTCAATCGCTTATTCGTTTGAAATTTTCACCGATCGAGAATTTTAAACAGTTTAAAAATCCCGATCGGTTAGTTTTCACCGACGAAACTCATCTTTTCCAAATGGTTTATGATGAGTGGCAAATCGTCTGCCAATCGGAGACGTCGGTTGTATATCGGTTTTGGTCGGTTCAGTCCTTACCTGGATAAAACGAACAACCGATCTATCACCGATTGCCACGTGTAACTGCCCCATAATCAAGCTGAAGTTACGAGGCCTTGGTAACCAAACTATGAAATGTATTCACTCTCTCAAAGCACGTGAATCCTTTAGGTTTTAGGATACAGTTCTTTGCACGTGTGAACGATGATTACGGACTAAAATTTGAAAGAACACAAACTATTGAAAAGTAAACTCGCCAAATTACGTCACGGTTTAGCCCCGCCCTGCAAGTTCATTAATTACGCAGAATACATACTGACGCTTTTCAGTGTTTACATCACAAAAATATATGTCGCTGGGATTAACTCATTATACATGCGTAAATGAAGGAATTTAGTTTTATTTTCATATTAACAATAATGATAATTTTAGTTTGATCTTTTTGAAATTTATAAAAAAATCCAAGCAAAGGTGTCGGTTAGTTTTACTTTGTAGCTTTGGAATTTCATCAGAAAATCCTAGACGCATTTTCGGCCAGAGCTGTCCTTTCCAATAAATAAAACAAATGCAACTCCCGGTAGAATATTTATCGGATAAATAATGTAAGTAGAATAAAATCTTTGATTCCGACATTACGTTTGACATATCACACTGCCGTTGACCTTTGACTTAGAATATATTATACAAACACAGCGGAGTATAAATTTATATGAGTTAGATATAAAGTTAATAACATCAGACGCACTTTGCAAAAGTTTCGTTAGAAGCTTTTTGGGAATTGTTATAGGGTTAATTCACGTTTTTGAGGCCGATAACATTGGCCGAGACTCGAAAAATGGTTTAACGCCCGAGTCCCGAGTGCGAAGCACGAGGGCGTTAAAGAATTATGAGGGTCTCTGCAAATGTTAACGCCCGAAAAAGCGTGAATTGAGGCTATTATTGCATAAAAAGATAGATAAGAGCAAAATAATTTCATTGAAACGATATAAAACAGTTAAAAACCTACTTATATGCCGTCATGAATTACACCGTCCATCTTCTTTATACCGACGTTGCTTGGTTAATTTATGACGCCAAACAATATAAAGCGGGATTTAGAGCAACGTTTTTAGGTATGCTCTAATATAATGTTGGACAAGGAAACTGATAAAGTGTATAGGCCCAGACCGAGAACATTTTAGTGAAAAAAGCCGGGCGTTAAGGTGGGACGATGCAGTTTTGGGGAGATAACTCGCCTAGAAAAAAAATTGTGAGGGGGGCCTTGTTAAAATCAACTTTAAATGAAGTTGCACGTGCACAGTGGAAGGCTATTTTTCAAACAATCGTAATTTTGTCAACCTATACGCAGTATTATCCTGAATTCAAAATAAAAACGTTCCCGAAACATTTTAGAAACATATGACTGCTAAGAAAGGTTCACTTTATAAACGTTTGCAAATGTTTTTGCATCCCGAACTTCAGGGTTTGGTAATTATTACGAGGGACAAAATGAAATAATCTGGACATGCGTTCAGAATAACGTTTCACAAACGACCATTCGAGAAATGGTAGTCTGCATTACCGTGTAAAGTATATCTAATGAGTGTTTCACACTTGTGCTTCGTTATTCCAACGAAGAATTGCGACGTTGATAGACCTATCACAAGCCCTGCATTCACGATGACAATACGGAGCAAACATTTTGCTATTTATATCCTGCATTGCTCGCATGTGCATGAGCTAAACGTTTGCTTCGCTTTGTTGTCCTGAACGCAGGGCTGTCACGTTCTCTTCATCACCGAAAAGGAATGTTTGAGTTTGGGTTATATCGTTGTAAGTATAAAACTATCATATAATGGATGCTTATAAAAGGTAGTCATCTTTCAGTCATTTGAACATTGCTTGAAAAGGAGAAAAATATGCTTTTTTTATTTACGACATCGGTAAAAACTGACATGGGGTGACAAATCATATCCCATAATAATAAGATTTTGCCACTTGGATGCGATTTCTCTCCTTTTCAGTTTACTTTTCTGCACTGTTAACTGTCTGTGTTCGTTTTTCATGTTTCCTTTTTAGAAATATTCAAAATGATATGTTACTTTTGTAAGTGTATGTATTCGAGAGTTACTGCGTCTGCTCCTTGACCAAGAAGTCCCGAGATCGGATATAGATATCGGCGATTGTACTTTTGGCCCTGAGACTGTTGAACTCTTCTGTTATCCACAGAATCGAGAGGGATCATTGTAAAATTTAGGAAATTGTTTCAAAACCATTGTAAAATATATAAGGTTAAAATTATCAACATAATAGCAGAATTATAAAATCTTTAAATCAATCGAAAGTCATGTTTTTTTTTTCAATCGAGTGATAAACCATCTCATCTTTCGTGGCAACTGAAATGACATATTATATCTATATGTAATTGCCTCATATAGAAAATGCGTTTATGGAGGAAAACCCCATGTTTTGATCAGGATAATGGCTGTGCATGTGCTCCAGAGGGAATGGGGTGTTCAGTCTTTCACTGGGTAATTCGGCAAAACGTTGGTAATGATGTGAAATGACTACCCTCCCCCCTTAATTGTAGTTTAAACCCCGTTAAAAAATCCTATAACTGCCATATGCGTTACCAAGTGTATCAAAATTACAAATGTTTTTTATTGTTTTATTGGGAAATCAGGGGACGTAACAATGTCTGGACAAAATCAAATTAGAGTAGTAAATTTGTGGGGGTACTGTATTTCAAACTCATGAAATTGACTAAAAGTGCCTGGATACATATACTTTTCTGGATTAATTTCAGTTGTACGATAGTTGGGCTAATTTTCTATTGACATATTTCGATTCTATTTAATACATGTGATTGATTTTTTTTGCCTTCAAAAAATTATTCACTTTTTATCTTTTAGGAGCAATTAAAGCAAAATGTCCACTTGTCGCTTATTTATTCATAAGAAAGTTTATTATATTTTTATGTTTTCCATATCTATGGCTATAAATAAATGCTGATTTAGCGCACCTGTATTGAGATTGGTCGGTGTTATAAACAGTTTTCTTTGATATTTTCGAAAACATGGTCACCTTAAGAAAAATGTAAATATTTTCAAAATATGCGTGGAAAGCTATGTTGATATTTTCAATATATCTGTGCATATGAATGCTCTAAAATATATATATGTTTCGCAGATATCTGGATATCCCCCGAAACTGTAACGGCCCTCCTTAACGGCACGTTAATTTACTTATTAATCCACGTGTTCTCTCGTTAACGCCTGGGTTTTGTCTGTATGCCTATAACGACCCGAAAACGCACATTTTATGCAATAATACATATAAACAACTTACGTGAAAATTAGAACCCATATTCACGATCAGGCTTTCTTTCCTCTCTAACCTTCCTTTTATTATTATCATTTTCTTTATTTCATTTTAAATTCATCATGAGTGTCATTAGTTGATTCACTATAACGCCTGTCTCATTAACCTCTCGTCATACAGTTAACAACAACGTGAAATTGACATGGTGAATAATTTTGGAATGATTTCGAAGTGATACTGAATGAGTGTGTGGAGCGACTTTTGAGTGAAATATAAGGGAGGTAATCCAATGTCACTAATATTGTTCAGGATGATTATCGATTACCTACCTTTAATAAAATATGCATACAAGATGTATAGATAGCTTCCTATTTTTCTCCAAGAACCTATAAGACGCTTACAATTAAAATTATATGAGTGTAATCGCGATTTTTCTCTATCCAAATTTATTTTGGATGACGTTATTGATTCTTTATTTTTCAATGGGTTTGAGCGTTTTTGAATGGTATGAGTGAGTGTTTGGAATTAATGAATTGAGCGCTGATTGAGTGATCTAGAATGGTTTTGATTGGAGTGAATGTCAATTTCATGATGTTACTAACTATATTAGTTCGATATTTCTTAATTCATGAAGTAGATCCCTAACCGTTACTATCAGACCAGGGGCTACAACATCATCATTTCGTTTACCATCAAAATAACCTTTGACAGCCTTGTCGATGGCGGCGTTGTCGGTCTTCAGTGTTCCACAATACTCTGGTATAATTGTTTTGAATCCAACATCGCCAATCGGTATTGCTTCTGCCTGATAGTGCATAGTTTTAATAAAAAGTTGGGTGTGAGGACGAGCCAATGATCCGGGGATACTGAATGTAGCAACACGAGCTCCCGTGCACTCGGAAAGAATATCAAACACTTCCATCACTCTATTGGGTATATTGGCTTGATTCCATAATGAAGGATCTTTATGGTTGTTCATCATGTAAAGAATTATAGTTTTCAAGTGGTATGATTTCAAAGAGAATTTGAGGCATTTTGAACATGAGAGATATTTCTTTTTGGAGAAAAAGTACTTAGCGATGCATTTGCTATACCTGTATGTTTTCATTTGTCCGCTTTGTCTGCCATACTGTAAAAATGGAGTAAGCTCTAATCCGGGGATTGTGAGTCTCGTGCCCGTGTAATTACTAGACGTTGTTTCATTTCGAATGATGGCAAATATCTCTAGTGCTGGGTCAGAACTCAAGGTTGTATCTATAAAACGCAAGTATGGTATGCTTTCAATATTTTCAGAGCCATGTCTCAATGCAGAATGGATAAATGCGCCTTTAAATGGAATGCAGATACAAATATCGATATCAACATCCATGCTGTATTTTTTTGATCGAAGATGAAAAGTTTTCGCAGGACCTGATTTACACGATTTTTTGACCAATATCCAACGGTTAATTTCATCAAGGATCTTCCTAATTTCAAGCATAATCAAGTCATCCAAAAGCTCTATTAAACCTCCAATCATCGTATCAAGTACATATTTATCTGGAAACGATTCGTCGTTGGTATCTATTGAATCAACCGTTACTTTGTCAAAATTACTCTCTGCTCGGTTTCTAAATGACTGGTGTTCGCTTAGCTTTTGTCTCTTGGTCCCACTGGTTTTGCCATCTCCATCAAAAGGTTCCGTTTCAACACTATTATCCGAACCCGATCCTGCTGATGATATATCTCTTCTTTCTTTCTCTGAAAAATGCATTTTCGCTAAAATACTCTTCATCGAGTTTTTTATGGCATAAAAATTTGATTTTTTAAAAAGGTATTCTTTGCAGTTTCTTATAAACTCATAAGCTTCTTCCTTAGGGTCTACTTCAATTAATGGAGAAGAATCATTGATCGGCAAAAAGTCTAATATCTCAAATATGTCGAACACAATAAGGAAATCAAACTCGTTCATTTCTCCTATTTTCGTTCCCTCAGCAACACTTCCAGCTTTTATAAGTCTACAAGGTTTTAATATAGGATCTTTTTCGTTGATATTTGAGGCAACAGCTTCCAGAATGCTATTAATTTCTCTTTTCACTGCCCTACTCTTTCTTGTTTCGATTACTTCCAAATCTTTATCAAAAACACGCAAAAATGTTTCAGGACCATTTCCATTCTCTTTGTTTCCAGACTTAAATGTCGTATGTTTCTGTGTTTGATTGTTCTCACTAACCGCTTTTTTATTATTATTCCATTTGCCATAAGGCCAGAGTGGCCTTACAAGCTCGTCTTCCATCTCAATTCACGTATTTTGTATGCTCTAATTTTTAAAACAAAGAAGTGTAAATCAAATTTGGGATTAATTAGCGTAAAAACAATCCGAAAAGGAGCATAGTTAATTTCCCTACGTCATACGTACAACCGATAAGATCATACAAATAATCTGCGGTATTATTCAACTGGTAGGGCGTGGCTTAGCAATGACGGAATTTGACGAGTTTACTTTTCAATATTTTGGGTTTTTTGAAAAGTAAGTCGGCAATTGTCGTTAACGCGTTCAAATAGCTGTATCCAAAAACCCAAAGGATTCACGTGCTTGGGGAAAGTGAATTGTGTACACGTTTCATCGTTGTGTTTCCAAAACTTAGACGAGCTAAAGTTACGAGGTTTTGGCAAACAACATACGATTTAAGCTTTCAAGTTATTTTGTTGACTATCTCCGCCATGCCAGGGCAAAATTCATGGATTATAAAAACGGGTGGCCTAGATGTTTATGGTCCGAAACAAAATATTATATTTGTGACGAGTCACACAAAAATGGACCATCTCATAACTCCCTAAAACAGATAAATATATAATACTTACTTAGTGTATCTAAAATATCTAATGGGGTTGGGAGAATTGATCATTGCCGAGACAATGATCAATTCTCACAACCGAGTTATATATTTTTTTTTCATACAATTCATTAAGTATGTATTACATTTATCTTATAACCTCTGTTTATCTTGTTTTCGTCCACGTTTCTAAAGTAAATTTCTGAAAATAACCGCATTATATCATTGTTCTAGTAATAACTATATGATATCTTAAAAAATATCATACGGGATGTTATCATATGGATATTTACATAGTTATAAGATAAATGAAAAATATACTTGATCAGGAAGATGTCAAGCAGAGGTCGTATTTTGAAAACTCTTCAACAGGAAATAAATGTGATATGATCATTAACGATTCAGAAAATCACCCAAGTGTAAACAGATAGACCCTCAGCCCGCGCAATCCATGAATGATGGCAAGTGTCGTCACTTAACGATCTGCCCAGATGGCACCTTTTCGTCTGAGGTGCCGCATTTAGTTTCATTTTCACAAACAAGCGATCTTATTGGCCGAAAAAGATTCGTTCATACCTCGATGAACATTTTTTCTAGCACGCTGTTGTTTTTGCATGCTTTCGTGACGTGTTTGAAAAAATGTTGCGTTAAGTCGATGACATCGTTAATTGCAAATCATGTCGAATACAACCATTATATATCGCTCGCTCAGCGCTCCAACTGATGCGTTCAAATAACTTGTGTTAATTCCTTAAAGTGTGCCGAAATCGTTCAAAAACGCTTGGAAAACGCTTTAAACGAAAAGCAACTTCCTTCAAATCGGCCAAATAATTGTACGGTTGTATTGACTGATGTTGATTCTGAAAAGTATAAAAAGTCTATATCGTCATTATCATCAACTTATTCAATAGTGGATATTTCTGAGAGCGGCGAAGCGTGGGCGACATTATTTTGAGGAAGACTTATTTCCAGCGATCGGTTGAGCTAACAGCGATCATCGACCTGGCTCCGGCCGACTTTATACACATCACAGACGTATGATTTGTCTTTTCACTTCCGTGTGCTATCGGCGCCTAGTCGACGAAGCATCGCTGGCTAGTGGACAACATCCCGCCAGCTTATCGTCAGCAAGCTACGTTGAATAGACCATGCACTTTCTGTCTCATCACTGGACATCCCCAGGTAGGTCGGGTTTTATGTGACTGCAAAATAAATATCTTGTCATAATATCGCCGTCGCTTTTTTTTTTACTACTAGTATTCGGCCGATGAAAAAACAGGAATCGCCGACGTGTCGGCATCGCCGATTTTCACTTGACTTTACTTAGGGTTTAAGTCAAAGAAGGTATGTCCTGAGTAAGTCGGAGCCTTGATATGAATATCTTGGTAGTACTGGTGTGAGAAATACAAGGAAACCATGGTTGGCTGCTCCATGCACTTCTTTTTAAGTGGAAAATAGTTGAAGCGGTGTTATTCAAACAAACATTATCTTGATGGAAATCCCTATATCTCTCATGCCATGTGAACAATTGTAATTGAAATGCAATTGTGTGGTGTTACGTTACATGCTTCCGTTTAAACAAAAACAAAAAAAATATTATCTTACTCTTTTGAAAGATGACTCTTTTGTTTATTCTTAAATTTATCTTTTAAGTATATCTATGGGTCAGCGCAGAACTATTGTGAGTGCATTTAAAGTTATAAGCACACACAATACTTTTGCGCTGTGCCATTGATAAGCTTATTTTTAAGACAGATTAAGATATAGAAAAAAATAGACCATGTTCACATTTCGCCAAAACAGGATAAGCGTCACATAAGAAAAAAACAACTGCAGAAATAAAGAAAGAATAAGCACGATTAATAACAGCATTTAAATTACATTTTCATTATGTACAAAACTAACTTCGATGTTTTTTTATATCGCAGTGAACTAACGAACTGTTTCACGAATCAGAAGCTGTGATGACTGTACGTCGTCTTTCAGTTAGCTGCGGGAAATAACATGATGAAAAAGGCAATTGTCTTAAAAGTACATCGCAGAATCTAATGGCATAACTCCGATATGAAAGCTAAGACACGTTTCCAACAGCCCAAGGCATGACCAAGATCATATAGCCGATTAATTGTTGTTCAGAAATTATCTATGACTGCCTTTTGCAATCGGTGACCTCTTTCGCCTTAAATTCGCTGTTGTCCCCTGTCGTATATGTCCCAAATTCTTTTATGAAAGTGAAGATAAAGAGAGGAAATTACTTACCTTTACACAAATGTAACCCTGATACCGATCCATACTGTATTTACAGAAATAAACACAGTTTTATCGAGGCACCCCCAAGAGGTATTCTGTACGATCAGCTGTCTGTTCCTATTTTTACTGAATTTGCTGCGATTTTTGAACAGCTTGTCAAAAAATGTTCATACAGTTTTTGCCTTAAAAGCAAAAGACTTTTTGTTCATGATGCCGGTTAAACAAAACTTTAATTTTGAGTGCTAATTTCGCGGTTCATTCAGAATTTCTCTCCAGATACCCGGATTCGTGCCTATACAGACAAGGTGCAGGCGCATCGTGGCTAGATAAATGAGATTCACAGGTCGTAAAAGGTTCCGATGTAGATTTCCATTCCACAAGCTACAAAGCTTTTATTAAACAAGAGGACCACATGAGCATGGATTGCTTATCGTTCTAATAGAAATTAATACTAAAATGACAGCTTGGATATCTTCATATCAAAAGAAAACTCTCAATCTGATCAAGGACAAAGATGAAGAAAATCAAAGTACTGACAGTACTGAAAGCCAGGTCTTGAGTAAATGATTGAACTTGTTCTCCCATCAGGGAGTGACAAAAGATTATGGAGTACAAAAAAGTAATTGTAACCCTTAATTTCAGAAACTTGCATAAAATCTTACAAAAGAAAATAAACATTACGAGAATATACATACGCAATATCAAGAGTACATGTATTGGTCAACGGATATGAAACATATCTACAATAAAAAAAATTCAAACGATGGAAAATTGTTTTCCTTTTTCTATTGATGATATGCAGTACTTCCTAAATGATATTACTCCATTAACTATGCCAGCAATCGCATTTTTCTTTTTGTATCCTGTAGCAAACGACTTTAGAATAGATTGATGCAAAAGCAGAAAATGCTCCTAAAATGACTTGAAGTATATGTCTTCTGACTAAAAATTTACCAAGTTTCAGTAGAATAGCATATATACACTGACTTCCATGTCAAATTGAATTGAGATTGGTTCGGCTTCTCGAGGCAAAATAGTGACGTCATGAACGTCAGACCCCCTCTTGATTGCTTTTGTTAGTAATGTCTCTTTTAAGTAATAAACAGTGAACTGATATAAAATCCCACCAATTAAATCTTCTGAAAGGTCAATGCACATCTTCACAAATACATACAAGTCTTTCAAGTAAAAATCGTTACAAAAAAATGATGTTTGAGATTTACGAAAACGTTTATAAGAGGCTCTGGATTTCCACTCTAAACACATTTAATATTTCAAACGGGAGAAGTACAGTTATTGAAATAAAACAACCCAAGAATTGGTGTTGAGGAATTTAATTCTGATCTTTGTTGCTCAACTTGAGACGAAATGTGAGTGAAATAAACCGCATTCAACTAAAACAATAACAAATAATGGTTTTATTACTATTTCAAGTACCCCGACGTTACGTTCATTCCGAAGAATTAACGTCGTATTGGTTGATAAGGGATCTTCCTGCGTCGAGCCTTTTAAAGTAAACCTCGTGGTTGCAAGTACACTTGTTAAGCATTCAATGCTTATTTCAACACAACTTGAATTTTTCAAATCGCTTGTATATTGCGCGTTTTGTAAGAATTTCTTTTTCAACGGTGGGTTTAAATCTTAAAGTGCCCCGAAAGCGCATCATTAGGTCTCCATAGCGACGGTTTCTAGAGAAACGCGTGGTCAAATTTAGTCTTTGTCCTACTTTATCATCCAATCAGAATGCTAGATTTTTAAAAAAATTGATGGTTTATTTTCCATAAACTACCCAGCTTAGGTTTATTTTGATCATTATTTCATTTAAACGTCAAGGTTTATTTGTTATACCACGCATGAGCACATACTAAACTCTACCCCATCATTAATATACAACGAGCACGTGAAAAGTAAAGGAGAAAATCGTAAGTCACATGCATATGTTGCATTCCCCACATTCTAGACTGATTTGGACCTGGTTGGGTGTGACCCGGTCTGACTATTTTGTTTGCATATGGTTTAACCCTGATTTCAACCTTATTGCAGTTATATCGCAATGGCTGGTGTACCTACCCATGTTTGGGTCGGTTACTAAACATTTATGAACTTTTTTGCTTCTGTATGTCGCTAGAATTTTTTTTATAGTTTAATTAACAAGAGCCATATTTTCACTATTTCTGTTACCATAGCAACCGCACTTTTTGTCAAAGAACAAAGATAAAATGATGTGCATAATCTACACATTGCCATCTAGTCATATACCAAGTCTCATCAAATTAGCTTGCTTACTTATTAACTTATCGCAGGATCCAATATTTTTTGCCATATTTTCACTATTTCCGTAACCTTAGCAACAACAATTTTAGTCTAAAAACAAAAATAAAATGATGTGCATAATCTACACATTGCCATATAGTCATATACCAAGTCTCATCAAACTAGCTTGCTTAGTTATTATCTTATCGCAGGATCCCATTTTTGGCCATATTTTCACTATTTCTGTAACCATAGCAACCTCAATTTAAGTCGAAAAACAAAAATAAAATGATGTGCATAATCTACACATTGCCATCTAGTCATATACCAACTTTCATCAAAAACGCTTGCTTAGTTATTAAGTTATCGCGGGATCAAGATTTGAGCGGACAGACGGACGGACGGACGGACGGACGGACAGACGGACGGACGGACGGACAGACGGACGGACGGACAGACGGAGGGCAAACCTATAGTCCCCTCCGGTGTGAACACCGGTAGGGGACTAATAAAATATCAATGTCTATGTGTAAACAGATTAGTATACCATAGGTGTGAGGTGAGCCGTGAACTCTACTTTTAATCGATAGATTTCCGTACCATATTTTCGAAATAGATATAACAGGTTTAGATAACTAATTAAAAGAGTAACAATTTATCTTTCAAAGGAAAGTTATTGCTAGTCCGTATATAGCATATATATAGTATATAGTCCGTTATAGCAAGGTTCACTCACTTCATGTACTTTCATTATTAGAGTGAATGGACCAGGTTAAATTCCTATTATATAATGTTAAGATATACCCGATATTCCCATGGTAATGGACTCGGCGCCTACGTCACAGCTCAGTTTTGAAAATACACCTATAGTAGGCCCTTCGCTGACATTGACCATATTTGGGTTGGTGTTGGATATAAGAAAATAATTACTGGCACAATTTATCAAATTCAATATACAATCTTTTAATAACATCTGATACCGTAAATCCTTTATTCTTGTGAAAGTTCTTGTAATACAGAGTGGACACATATTCAATGTTCGTTCATCTAAAGAACGGAGGTGATTGCCGGGTCAATAGAAACAAACAATACTGCAGTTCGTCATACAATTCTTCAAACTCTGATGAATGATAAAACAGATATTGCAATTGTCTCAGAACTTTTTGATACCCCCTCGTACATATATATTTTCATACGCGATTTACGATTGTTTAAAAAAATATATATAGTTTACGGACCCAGAAGAATTGTCTTGTTGTTATTTTGGTTTAACTAAAATGGCACTCAAGTTAAAGCCGAAATGATACAGCAATTGGCGGTTTTAGGTTTGTGCACACGAGGAACTACTTTTTGATTTTGGCGGTGAAGAGGTCAACAATTTCCATCCCGTATGGCAGCAATAAGCCAGTATACTGAAAGTATACCTGGCTAAAAATCAAATAAATTTTGTGTTTTAAAATACTTTCCACTGCATTTATAGTGTAGTATTAAAGAGGCTCAAGTTCATCTGAAAATGTCGCTGAGTAAATCAAAATTTGCTTATTAGCATTTGCAATTTTACAATCTTATACTGGTTTGGACACGACTTGGGTGATAAACCATAACAATAGTGACGAGTGGTAAACTATAAAAAAAATGTTTGGGTCAAGCATACAAGTCGTTTCAAAGTGTCTTTGACATATTTTCAGCTTCATTTAATATTTAGAAGTTTGCGGACCACTACTTAGAGAAGCAAATTTGTAACGGCGTGTAAGTGACGTTAAGAGCGTGCGCTGAAAGCGACTTTCCTAAGTATATCTCGAAATTATTTACCCATAGATCCTTGAAATTTAACCTGGATAAAGAACAAGAGTTGTCAGCTCACCCAAACACAAACAGTTCTTAACTTAAGATTAAAGATCAAGGTCAATTTCTCTAGGTTAAAGCCCATGACCTATTGTATATGTGTTTGATATGTAAACAAGACACATGAAAAAAATCGTTTTTAAGTATTTAAATATGGGCCAACTTTATACAACCGTCATGCAATTGCTTGTTCTGTACAAAACTACCCTTTTCCACAATGTTTTTACCGCTATAGCTATGGCGGTAAAAGTTTGCTCAACTGCATGTGCTAAAAAATAGCTTCATTTTGACATAACATCTAATTTATACAGGTGTTTATATCTGGCCTGAAATTTCGCCACTTTATATTATTAATGACGTTGATTGTTTTTCATTATTAGAAAGTGATATTTTGGAATATTCTAGTTTAAGTAGGGTTTTGGTTTGTGGGGATTTTTTGAGCTTAGAGATGACTTTCGGCGTAGCATTATTGGGCAGCTCTCATTTTTAAACAGATAAGTTTTAAAGCTAAATTCCAGTGATAGCAGTTCTATTGACACTGTCGTTTACAATTTTTCTAGCTTAGTTATCCTTTATTTAATCTAGCCGCAAAAATAAGATGTTCAAATTTGATTTTGCTGATCCAAGTCCACTGTGTGGTTCGATAACTAGCGTCGTTCAGCTCAATAGAAATATATAATGCTCAGAAATGATTTCAATAAAAGTAAAAGTAACGCCAATAGAATAGCTATGTGCGTTAAGAAAATTATATATAAACGTCTTATTAAACATAAAAACGATTGTATCAAAACAGAAGTGTACTGCACTTGTAAACTTACCGCATTCTCAACCAAGAGCGTTTTGGCAATTATTCTCGAATAAACGAGCATAACATAATGAAAGTATTGACGTCGAGTCATATTGCGAATACTTTTCGGCTTTACAAAACGACCTAATTACCCCTGGTGTAACAGAGGCAAACGATTTTTGTGATACATGTAACTTTCGAATAAGAGCTGATGATTATTAAACGCCTGAGTTAAACGCGCGTATAAATGCAGATGAGGGTTTTAAAGTGGTATACCTTGATTAATTTGACCAGAGCTCGACCTCTATGAAAACTCGCTTGAATATTAATTTACTGACATATTTTGTCATTTTTTAAAATATGTTTCACATTCAACACGTTTTTTATGTTATCACAAAGCACGTGCAAAGCGGAATAAAAAGTAACAGGTTTTTAGTAATTTAAAGAACGGGGTCAGGTTCGTGTCAATAAAATCGCGGTATACGATCCTTAAAGAGTAACAATCTTCTGCTTAAGACGGACTTTTAAATGAATATTTCGTAGAATCAATTGATATACTTTACCCTCATTTAGTCGGTATATTTAACGCTATTTTAGGTTACTGCCGTTTTCGAGAGTCTTGGACTAGAGGCGCTATTGTGTATCTGCATAAGAAAAATGACCCTTCCGAAGTAAGCAATTATCGTGGTATCACATTTGAATGTTGTTTCTCAAAAATATTTACCGGTATTTAAAATAATAGAATTAGTGTATGGATAGAAAATTGCGAGGTTTTAAGTGATGCGCAGTGTGGATTTCGTTCAAGAAGATCTACAGTTTTCTAAAATCATTGAAAAAACATTAAAAAAACCCCAACCTATTTTGCTGTTTTGTCGATCTGCAAAAAGCATTCGATAGTATTTACTTGAACAATATGTGTCACAAGATTTTTAACAAAGTATAAAATTGGATTATTTTAAGATAATCAAAAACATGTAAAGCTCGGTAAAATCATGTGTCAAGGGATTCAACTCGTAATCGGATTATTTCGAATGCGTGGTAGGATTGAAGCAAGGCGAGGTTATCTCCCCTATCTTATTTTCACTCTTTGTAGATGACTTTGAATTGTTTTTGCAGGATGACGCAAACAGGTATAACCATTGATGATATATCAATTATAAAACTTCTGCTTGCGAATGATACGGCCATTTTGGGCAACAGTCAATTTGAACTACGGCGTCTTGATTTGTTGTATGAATATTGTAGGATGCGGCGGTTACGAATTAACACAGAAAAGACCAAAGTGGTGGAATTCCAAATAGCGAGCCAACACATCGTCAACGTATACTTGGTCAAATGATAATTAAAAGAAAGAAGAAAATAAAAATATTTCACATTTGAGTACATAAACAAACGTATCACACCTCAAACGGTAACAGAAATTTATGCTTATCACAGTCTTGTATTCTACAGTTTATTAAAAGGGTGTCCTTAAGACAAACACTTAATATAAGGCAGGGGGTTATAAAGATGTAATATATTAGGAATAAAATTAATGAAAGATTTTAAAAAGGAATGTTATGATATGTCCATGAGATATATTTTCACAGCAAATTTAAAGGAACTGTCGCTATCGATGTCTTTGAGTTGCTGTGGCAGGCAGTTCCAGGAGACAATACCCTGATATGCAAACGTCTTCTTACCGAACGTCTCCTTACCTTTGGCAAAGCAAACCGACCAGTGTCATTAAATGTAATACAACAATCGAAAAAGCAGATGAAACAGCGGATACCCTAGACCTTGTAAAACGACCATGAACTTGTTATATGGGAATAAAATGTTCTCTTAGGTAATCGGGAACCATACCTTTATGAATTTTGTGAACATGACAATGAGTTAATTGTTCAACACACCTTTTGGAAGATAGCCAGTTTAGCGATTTTAATTGCTCGGCTCCTACATGAGATTTGTTCTGGATAGTCTGCAGTCTAACTTTCCAATACTAACTTAAACTTGGATACCAGAAGGAACAAACATAATCAAAATGACACTCGACTAAGGACAATACCAAGAGCTTACGATTTTGGAGATGAAAACATTGTCTGTTGCGAAACAAAAATTTCAAACGT
Source organism: Fragum whitleyi (assembly GCA_948146395.1). Taxonomy (NCBI): domain Eukaryota; kingdom Metazoa; phylum Mollusca; class Bivalvia; order Cardiida; family Cardiidae; genus Fragum; species Fragum whitleyi. The sequence goes on from OX411560.1 coordinate 6,801,012, forward strand.
ACATTAGCCTTGGATACAAGTGACCTAACAATTTCGCCACAAGTTAAATTATGATCTAAAATTTCACCAGAGATATTTTAAAGAACTGGTTGCTTGTATATTTATATCATTGCATGATTTTGTCGTAATCGAACTAAAAGTACAGACATGTTTTTCTATAAAAATATGTGTAAGTCTTCGCATGCGATTTCAAGTCAACGACGGCTTATAACCACAAGAAAATGTTTGATCAATTTGAATGAATTGTTGATCCTTTTGAACGATTTCAATGCGATCTTGAACAATTTTCAGATGGCATTTGAGTGATCGGAGTAAGTGCTTAGAATGAAAGAATGGAGTGATGAATGAGTGGATTAGTTTTGATCGGAATAAGTGTCAATTTCACGATGTTCTTAACCATGCAACATCGGAGCCACAGCTGATTTCAAGCTGTAGTTACTGTATTCAGCTGACACGCCTGAAATTGACATTCATTGCAATCAAAATCAATCTACATCGATCACTCTGTGCTCCATTCATTCATTGCAAACACTCACTCAAGCTATTAAAAAAACGCCTCAAAATCACAAATAATATAAGCCCAACAACTAAATTCAAAACAAATATAGCTAAAAAATCGCGATATTTGAATTCGTAAGCGTCTGATAGGTTCTTGAAAAAATAGGAAGCTATTTCTACCCTGAACAAAAATTAGCGACATTGGATTACCTTCCTTTAATTTCACTTGAAACTCGCTCGACACGCTCATTCAATTTCATTCATAAATCATTCCACAAATCATTCATCTTGTCAATTTCACGATGTTCTTAACTGTACCTACATATTTTTTAAAAACATTTCATTATCAGAAGTCACGAACTTAGATCAGTTTTTGACGCCAAAAATATTAATTACCTTTCCTCGTCATGATTATTAACCGCTGTTTTAATAACGGAATGCAAATATCGCATTATTTTCAAACACAAAGTCGTATCGTCTCCTCGTTGAACATGTAGTTATTGTCTTTTGGACACTAAAGACGATATGTTGGTGCATTTTCAAAACACGATCGTCCCCCGCTTATCAAAAATGCAAACCATTAAATAACTTTCTCTAGTTTTCACGAATTCTAAGAATCCTTTTCAAACGTGAAAATGAGAACTTTTTGAAAATAGCCACGCCCATTAAATCCATGTTTTTCAAAGGATCAAAATTCCTTGAACCCCTTTAAAAGAGGGTCAGCCAAGGATCATTCATGTAAAGTTTGGTTGAAATTCATCCAGTAGTTTCTGAGGGAAGATTTTTAGAGAAAAAGTTTACGACCGGACGCACGGACGACGGGCGCATGACGGACACAGCGCCTAAGGCCTTAATGTATCTATAAACCATAGGGTAATTCTATATTTACAGTATGAGGCTGTCTGAGCTGCTCGATGTATGCCTCTCGAACACATTTCAAATTTTTGGAAATATCACGCACAGGCTCTAATATAGTTTGTCGTATTTTCCTACTAAATCTTATTTTGAGACGATTTTAATGGATTCCAAAACCACAAGGTTCAGCTATGAACACTCATTTTTTGGTATGAGAATGTTCAATCTTTCAGAGAATTTGCTAAGGGGAAGGGACTCTTTAAGATGGTCTGGACAAAATTGGTCGCTTAAGAGAAGTGGCCGTTCCATTTGATTAAATATACTTAAAGAAAAAAGTATTGCAACATCCGTTATTCAATAAAGTATTTCTAAACTGTATTGTTAACTGTAGTAATTTAGTGCATTATAGAAACAATATTTTCAGCGAACAATTAAATCTTTAATGAAACTAACAAACAAAAATATATATACATAATGATTTTCCCAAGTCGGCATTTGCATGCAATACATGTAAATGGTCATTTTAAAAAGAATATGTTTTTTCAACAATTATTCTCACATCAACGTAGCTAGGCGAAATTTTAAACTGGCCATTGTCTCTAATCCAAGAGAAATAATTGAAACAAAACAGCAACAACAAAAAAATTATACATTCAATATCGTGTATAGTTCTGCAAGAAAGAGTGAGGTTCGAGAAACCGTTATCTCCTTTCATTTTCAATATAAAATTGATCTTTGATCACTCACTTGAAATTGCAGGTCTATATACGTTAAAGCATCGGTATTCACGACAAAAATAAATAGAAACCTTTAATCGTAGATTGGTACCCAAATCCTCGTAACTTCAGATTGATCAAGCTGAAGTTACGAGGCTTTGGTAACCAAACGAGGAAATGTGTTCACTCTCTCTAAGCACGTGAACCCTCTAGGTTTTAGGAAACAGTTATTTGCATGTACTCACGATTATTGCCGACTTACTATTCAATGAACCCAAAATATTTAAGGGTAAATTCAAATGGCTGCCCGGGAGTCGCGTGAGATGATGTAATTATCTAAAATTAACTGTAATATGCATGCGCAGAAAGGACATTCATGTTACCGGAGTTACCCACTGGTGGTAGTAAACAAACTTCAAATTTACCGCAGCGATAATTAATTAACCATGCAATATCGTTATACAGATACAGAAAAATTACTAGGCATTCATGTAGACAGTATGTTAAATTGGAAAGTGCAAGTCCAGAATACAATTAAAAAATGTAACTCTTTATTATATCTTCTATTGCGAATCAGAAAATTTTTAAGTCTTGATGTTCGCAAGCTATACTTCAATGCATATATATTACCTCACCTTGACTATTGTTGTACCATATGGGGTAACTGTACCAAAGAGCTACTTGACGATATCATTAAGTTCCAAAAACGTGCAGCTCGAATAATTTTAAATGAACCAATTGAAACTCCATCAGATGTGCTTTTCCAAAGGTTAGGGTGGATGAAATTTAGTGAAAGAATCAATTATAAAAAAGGTTTTCTTATGTACAAAATTATTAATGAAGATAATGGTCCAAAATATCTTAAATCAAAGTGTATCCAAATATCTGATACAAGGGACAAAAGACTAAGATCATCATCAAACAATGATTTGAAAGTGCCTATGCCAAAGTTGGAAATTTTTCGAAAATCTTTTCAATATTCAGGTCCTAAGCTATGGAATACTCTTCCTCAATCAGTAAGAGAGTCTGATTCAAAAAGGAAATTCAAATCCAATAACATACATTGGAAATATCCTCAAGGCATTCATAAGACATAAGTTAGGTTTCAAATGATGTAAAATTACTGACTAGTATATTGTAAATCTTTAAAAGTAATTGGCATAAAGCTTAAGACAAGCATTTGTTTACCAATTTTACTTATATATTTGTTCCTAAGATAATCACCATAATCAGTTTACAGGACTTGTGTTATTGTCAAAAGTTACTATGTTGTGTGTATATAAGCTATTTACTTTCTTTGTTTAAATTCTTTGTTTATGTATCAATAAGGTAAAATCTAGGTAGAGCATTTAAGCTACTAATGTTTCAGAACATTTAATGTCTCGTTGTCTACGCTTTATTCTGTCTAACCTTTAAATGTTAAACTGACCCTCAATATTAATTTTACGGTACAGCATTAGTTCTGTAATGGCTATTTGAATTATTAAACAAATATTCAGCATGTATGGATATAGGTATATGTATACATATATTTATATATGGGTACATCTATATGTATATGTGTGTTGAATTACATTTATATTTTTTTACCTTTAACACTTAAAAGTACTAATAACTTGAACCGGTCTTAATCATTTCTCTCTGTTCAATTAACTATATGAAAACAAAATGGTATAACTAGAAACTGTTGGTGACACCGTCTTTCTTATCTTACCACATTGTTTTCCATTATTGAAATAGAAAATCTTTATTGCAAGTATAATATCAAGCTGTTGTTATATCACTCTAAAAAAGTATATTGAATAAGGCAACAACAAAATGTTTAATTTTTATAATCTTAGCCCTTATAATTGATATATCATTGTGTAATTCTATTAACCCTATTCAAGACAACACAAAATTAAGAATGGTCTAGATCAAAGGATGCTGCTTATGACAAATTTAATTTAATGAAATTTAAAAACCTTAGTCTTCATAGTAAGAAAACATTTTGGACAATGTAGGAACTGCTAATCACAAGCAATTTCTTCAAATTCCTCAATGTTTTTGAAAGCTTTTTTACTTCAGGGACATCATATAGATGGATTGTTTTTTGAAATGGGTTAATAAATTTTCATTTGTGTATAACATTGTGTAAATATCTGTGTATAATCTCTGTATATCCAATATTATGAGGCCCATATGGAAGATTGGGAAACCAAATATGTAGCCTCTTTAAATAAAGTCGTTATTATTATTATTATTATTGTTATTATTATTATTATATTATTATCCCATTTAGAAATGTGATAAAATTCGTGCAAAATACTATATAAAACAAGAAAAAGGTATTTTTCGTTTAAAGTAAAAGAGAACATTTGTTTTATGTAATCGAAATGTTGGGCACTATTTTCGACGCCATTTTGGAACCCAAGTAACACCGGCCTGAGTCGAGGTTGAAAGGTTAAAATGACATCACTATAGTCCAACCGGGGTATTCGAAAACGCGGGAAAATGTGGTATAGCCATGAGTAGGGGTGGACTGAACTGAAATTTAACAAGCGTGAGATAACGGTACTTAATTACAAATGTTATCACCCGTATACTGATACAGTAAAGAAACTCATCAAGTAAAACACCTTTTTCTCTCAATCGATATTCAATGCTTTTTGTAGTTCCAATTTAAGTTTCTTCATGATAAAGTTGGGTTCGAAAGCATATTACGTTTACGCTATGACATATGACGTTTACAAATGTAGTTCAAAGGTTTGCACGCAATTGTAGAAATTCCAGTAGTTTTGTGTTTCTGTGATCCTTCTGTATAGTGAAAAGACCGTGACAGCAAAGAAATCGATGGTCCAAATTTCTCTATATTAAACTCGTCGAAACTCTGTTTATAAACATTCAGATAGCATGGTTTACCTATAGTGTAGAAACCGAGGTCGTTCTGATGGAAACCCGGTTAACTCGGGTCGAAACCGAGTCCGATATGAATTTACCCTAAAAGTTTACTCGCCAAATTACGTCACGGCTAAGCCCCGCCCTGCATGTTTATTAATAACGCAGAATAACATCGTAAAACTAGCACTCATGGCAATCAAACTAAATCAAAATTATTCACCCAGCACTCCATCCATTCATTCCAAACACTCACTAAAAAACGTTTACAATTCACCAAATAGATAAGATCAACAAATACTTTTTAAAATAAGAATCGCACTAAAAAATCCATGATTGCTCTGACTTGATTGATTTTTGTGAGCATCTGATTTGTTCACGAAAACCTACAAAACAATATTTAGACGTTTATGCATAATTTACTAATGTAAAAATTATTGCTAATTTTGTTTATCTTGAACAAAATTAGCAAAATTGGATTACCTACCTTCATTAAAATCTCACCCCTCTCATCCATTCAAGTGCATTCCAAAAGCATTCAAATATCATTCATCTAATCAATTTCACGATGTTCTTAACCGTATGCTTAAAACCACTCTAGCCAATAAAAACATGGAATGGTCTGATCTTTTTGAACGAAGCTAAGGGGCGGTTTGAACGATTTCGAACGTTTTGCAAGATTTCTGAGTGTATTTGAATGCTTTGAGTGAGTGTTTTGAAAACATTGAATGAAGCGATTAGTGAATGATTTTAAATAATGTTTTGATGGTGGTAAGTTTCAATTTAAAGATGTTTTGATTAGTACCATTATTCCGTTTTGGTAATTGGCCGAGCTTGTTTAATTAATTACATCATTTCCTCTCTAAGTCTTTAATGCTACTCCTTTAACCCTTTCCTGTTTTACAAAATTTTGAACCTGTCCAAATTTAAAGGTTTTGTAGACGAAAATTAAAAGTGAATTTAATTTGAAAAATAACCTTTCAGTAGGGTAGAAAATAGTGTGGAAAAAGAAGAAATTGCTTGTCAGAAGCAATTTCTTCTTTTTTCACAATGTTTTCTCAATCATAAAATCACAGGCACGTAAAAAGCAGGGATTAAACAGCAAAGGGTTAAAACCGCAACGGTATCGCTGATTATGCCGTGATGACGCCAATTACGTTCTTCAACGCGGAAATAGCATTAAATATGTCCACGACAAATAAATGTTTGTCATTATCAAATTACATTTAACGATTCTAAATTTGGCCCGATTTTAAAACATTCCAATTATTTATGGTGGAAAATTTCTGCCATGATATACAGTTAGGAACATCGTGAAATTGACAAGATAAATGATTTCGGAATGATTTTAAAATAAAATTGAATGGGTGTATGGGCGAGTTTTAAGTTTTGGATGAAATTCAAGGAGGAAATTCTATATCGCTAATTTTGTTAAAGGGGAGAAAATTTGCGATATTTATTATCTCCCTTTATTGAAATATGCATACATGTTCTATGAATAGCGCTCTAAGTTTTCACGAACCCATCATAAGCTAAAAAAATTCAATAATGTTAGTCAAATCATGGATTTTATCAACCGGGTTTTATTTTGAGTGTAGTTGTTAATCTTATCTATGTAAGTATTTTTTGGGCGTATTCGGAGGTTTTAGTGAGTGTTTGGAATGAAGGAATAGTTCGCTGAGTGGGCGATTAAGAATGATTTTGATCGGAATGACAGTCACTTCTGCGATGTAATTAACTGTAAACATGTATGTAAGTTTATTGATTTTGACCATGAATGATTTCGTTTAAGTCATATGAATTTAACTTTTGTTAGGTTATTTTATGTCATGACAAAAATCGTTAAAAAGGCTCACACCACTCAGAATCATTCTAAGCTATTCTATTCTAATTTAATCATACAGGAGCTTTCCAACTGGTCAATTCGTTGAACTCGTTCAAAACACTCCAATAACCCTCAATATGCTCGGACACTTCATTCATTTTGTAAAAGAAATTTAAGAGTCAATCGACTGTCGTAAATTTGGAGTCAACTTGTTGGACCGTGAAAACACACACGTCTATTTATAGAACAAAAGGTAGACTTTACCATATTCGTTGTGCGTGCCTGATATCACCTGTCTGATAACATGACATGTTATCAGGCAGTCTATTTCTAGAAACGATTTGCATAAACTTTCACGTGAATCTCTTTGATTTTTAAGGGTTTACTATGATTAAGCGGTGAAAAATGATTGCAAGATAAGTAGAATAACATGTCAATGTCTTAAAATATAAATGTTATCTATTCTCGGCTGTGAGAAATTATCATGACTCGGCAGAGCCTCGTCATGATAAATTCTCCCATCCTCGACCAGATAATATTGATATTTTAAAGACACTTTTATTCTCTATATATTGTGTATTGTATTGCAATTATCAAAATCAACGAACTTTTCTGTTATCTTGTCTAAGGGGACCTACCAGGCGCTTTAAGGTAGTGGACCCTTAATAATTTTGCAACGTCTTTGAGGTAATGAACTTTAACAATGTTAACCGAGGTTTCCTATTGTTTTTCATTAGGAAACCTCGGTCAACATTGTGAAAGATCATGAGTTCCAAAACGTTGCGGAACAATTACGGGTCCACCACCTTAAACCCGACACAAGCTATTAATTTCGTGCAATGTTTTGATCGATTAGAATGAAGGGTTTATCGTTTTGAACGACAAGTCAAAGCGTTTTGAACCGACTTTGGGGCATCTTTGGTTAGACCCCGGTGAAATTTGGTCCTCTTTATTTTATGGTAAATCAGTGTTTTTTTTCCAAGACATAGCGCTTTCCAGAATGTTCGTTGAGGTATGGAGTTACAGATACTTATTCCTCTTTCTTAGAACTTCCTCTTAACACCAATTGTCATGTATGTTTTTAGGCAGTTTTCTAGATAAAACAGTCACAGCAAGGGAACCCTTCTTTCGGAACCAACAAAGCTACGGACCCAGAAATCGCGCCGTATATTTTTCATCACCCACCTGGAGAATAAACTCCTGCAAAGAGATAGTAAAATGTACTTTAAAACTCTAAAACAGAGGTGAAATAACATAATCAAAGTACTGAAAGTACTGATAAGTTGGAATGCGTTCAAGAGACGGTGATATTAAGCCACTAACGAAGCTGACGCCTCACGCCCACCGCCCAGGTGATCACATAATACGTCTCGAATTTTGACTAAAGAATTCACCAAACAGCGTTAAAACATGCGCTAGGTCAGGTGCCTAGGAACTTTAGGTCAAAGTTTCATCCAAATCGGTCCGTAAATGGCGGATGAGTTGCGTTTACAAGATTGTTCAATTGAAGGCCTCTTTTTCCATGACAAGGCTAATATTCACCAAACCGTGACAAAATGCACTAGGTCAGGTGACTAAGAACTTTCTGTGAAAGTTTCATCAAAAATCGGTCCATAAATGAGGGAGGAGTTGCGTTCACAAGATTTTTTTTGACATGAAGGCCCCTTTTTCCACGACGCGACTGAAACTCACCAATCTGTGAATTTATGCGCAAGATCAAGTGACTAGGATTATTCTGTGAAAGTTTCATCCAAATCGGTCCATAAATGAGGGGGGAGTTACGTTCGCAAGATATTTTTACATGAAGGCCCTTTTCCATGACGCGGATAAAATTCACCAAACCGAGACTTTACGCGCAAGGTCAGGTGACTAGGAACATTCTTTGAAAGTTTCATCCAAATCCAACTAGAAATTTTGAAGGAGTTGTGCTCACAAGAAAAGTGGACGGACGGACAGGTAGACGGACTGACGGGCGGACAGACGGAGAAAATGACGCAAATATACGACCGCCTCCAGCTGCGTATAAAAATGAAATCCGAACAAATACTATGCTTGCACAGTCTCAATCGCAAAATTCAAGACTACCCTTTAGGTAACGCAAATGTATGCGTAAATTAAACGTACGACATGCTTCATGAAAGCCAAAAATGTTTCTTGAATTGCGATACGATCAAATTTCGGTCGTAGGACCTTTTATAATTTTGCGAATTTATGTCTAAACAATTTTAAAGAAAGTGGACAAATGCAGAAAGAGAAGATAAATGTTTGCCTATAGACCCGCAATTTAGAGTGAGTGATCAAAGGTATATTTTGTCTATATAGGTATAGACAAAATTGACCTTTGATATATCACTTTAACTTGTGGATCTATACCGTCATCGATCCTTGCTGCGTCCACCATCAAGTGAAACTGTCGCTCGATTTGGAAATGGGGTTCCGTCTTTTAGAGAAGTAATAAAAAGAGAATATTTGCTGAATAGGGTTGTTAATACAGATAAATAATATGCAGATTTTGCGCGTTACTCATTATGTTTTACGGAACAATTAGATATAAAACATTTGAACTACAGTATTTTGTTGAAGTGTGTAAAAAGTTCGTTCAGGAAGAGAAACTAGACCTCTAAAAGAAGCTTTAATATAATTCTACGAAAATCAGGTCGCGACATTACCAAATAAGCAGATCACGTGATTGGCTAGTGCTATTGCCACAATTCTTCGAAAACAGGTCGCGTATTACCTAATAAGCAGATAACGTGATTGGCTAGTTCTATAGTCAATAGCTTACGTTATTGGACTTGACTTATCACATGATTTCCAAATATAGTAATGCAAACATGTGATACTAGTTAATTCGTACACAAGTTTCAATAAATTAAGTTTAAAACATAAATTAGTGTGTTAATAATTTACATGACGTGATAGTTGTGTAATTGTTCAACATTTTTACTTCTTGATGAAATAAACTGTATGTCTATGTCAAGTTGAAATATACAAAATAGTCCCGAGTGTATTCGCATCCTGTTCACGTGATATGTGTAATCAAAAAACCCGAAATAAAATTATCTTGTGTTCATTTTGCGGTTTTGTTAAATCTAAGTTGGAATTGCTCCGCATTCCAACTTAAAAACCATGCAAAACTACATGTAAATCACTGTTTAACACTTAAAACAGCTCTATCTTTGAGGGACTACATTTTCTTTAAGAACTACTTTTAACATACAATGACCTCAGGAAGTAACTCTCACTGGGGTCCCTCCCTTTGAGCGACTGGGGTGAGTGTTTGAATGCATTTAATTGGGTACCAAGCGAACGGTTTAGAAGATTTTCGTCACACTGAATGACAATTTTATTGTGTTACTAACTATATTTTCAATGAAATATCGTTTCGTGGCAGTCATATGCCATCGTAGTTTTTCGGCAGATTAAAATTTACTGCCTGCATACTTCCTCAAAACAATATCGTGATCGAGTTTCAGCCCTGTGTTCAGGATGAAAACGTTAGCAAAGCGCTTTCGAAATGATACCCCGCTTTGCACGTATGTGCACGTGCAAAGCGGGGTGTCATCTCAAAGCGCTCGCGAAACGTTTTTACATCCTGCACACAGGGCTGATTTGTTTGTCCCACGAATATTTTGGAATCATCTATTAAAGTTATGTCCATCAAAACTTATGCATTCTGATTGGCTGGAAAAATAATTTCATTCGCCAATCAAACTAATTTTGAGTGGGTGGCTTTTGGGATGACTTGCAAATAACGTAATTTTTAAGAATTTAGTCTCATTTTACTTGCATCTTTATTCGTCACATAGGTTATACTAAATATTAAGATATAAAGAGAACATTTTTTAATTAATTTAGGTATGAAAACCTAAACACACTTATGTATGAATACATTTCTCGTAGTCATACAATGTAATTAACTTTTTTCCTCCATCTAACGCCACGAGTCTTTAACATTTTGGAACACTGCTCTATTGACCATTCACTTGATTTACCAGAAAATGATAGGTGATTAACCCCAGGTGGTCCATTACTCAAGGCATCTGTTTACTCAACTGGAACGAGGAGAATTCACAGGCCATTTCTCAGAAATGTTTTTATTTCAGTTTATTCATTTAAAAATAAGTATTCAAAGAATAGGTCAATTTGCCATACATGTAAGTAAAAGATGTTCTTTAATGCTTTTCGGTGGTTTATCGAGAAATAACGGTAGATCATCACTTGATAATCTCACCGCAAAAGCAGCGAAATTATCAAAAACTTATACCCTGCTTTCGTGCATTTCATCCTATCTGACGTCATCTATGTGGGGCGAAATAAGTGACGTCACAATGAATGATGCATAGCAATCACGCGCAAAATGACGCGCTTTACGAAATATGTCCTAGAAATTTCACATTTTGTCTCATTTTTGCAATAAAGAAATAGAATTATCGTTTGTTTATCGAGTAAGATCGCTTAATATTTCATTTCGTGAACAACAAAGCTATATTTTCTCGTGGGACCATAGCTTTTGTTGTTCACTCAATGAAATATAAATCGATCTTACACTGAAACAATCGAGTATCCTCTATATCTTCACAATTTGGTCAAGCTATTAAAATAATTTACTCTCTCTCTTTTTATTTAAAGAAAAAACATCTTCCTTTCTTCAAGACACATTTCTGTTGTATAAAAAGTTTGGCAGACAGTAAAGACCAAGACCGGCCTGCACAGACGTGCAGTCTGTCCATATCCTACACTATGTCCATCTACTTAATTATTATGGAACAATATTAAAACAGGCCGTTTACAGTTGGTAACATCGTGAGTTTGACAACCATCTGAATCAACACCATTCTAAATCGCTCACTAAGCGCTCCATTCATTCATCCCAAACACTCACGAAAACCATTTAAAACGCATAGAAGTCATTAAAAAATAAAACCAAAAACTACATTCAAAACAAATTAAGCTAGAACAAACACTCAGTTTCCCTGGCATATTTGAATTTGTAGGCATCTGATTGTTTCCTGGAGAAATAGGAAGCTGTATATAGAATCTAAATGCATATTTTATAAAGGGGGTAATAAATATCGCTAATTTTGTTCACCTTGAACAAAATTAGCGACATTGGATTATCTCCCTTTAATTTCACTCCAAACTCGCTCAAAACACTCATTCAATTCCATTCCAAAATCGCCGCTGTCATAGCACAGTTGGTAGCGCGTCGGACTGTCAATCTATACTTTCCAGGTTCGATCCGTGATAGTGGCACTCATTCTTTCCGATTTTTTGTCTCTCAATAATGGGTTGATTTTCGTAGACCTATGTGGGTTAGCAGCTGGAGGCTAGAAAAGGTTGTTATGGTAGTTACTGGTGAGAGAAATACCAGGAATCCATTGTTAGGGGTGCTCCAGCCGCCGCGATATAACTTAGAGATTTTTGAAAGTGGCATAAAACCCCATTCAAAGAAACAAATACATTCATCTCGTATATTTCACAATGTTCTTAACTGTAAAATGTACAATAAAATGTTTTCTAAATAATTGAGGTTTATTCTCCTGATATCATAATTAGTGTCTCTGTGATCGTAAAATAGATACACTTATTCAACAAAACCAATATTTTTACATGCAAAACCGTTTATAAATTTACCACAGTCCCAGCTGAAATATTTCACATTGACAAAAAACCTTGTTTGAAAAAAAAATACCAATAATATCAGTCTGATCCGATTTTTTGTCTAATAACCAATGTTAATTTCATTCTAAAATTGAAATTCACCTCAATCATAACCATTCAAGATTGCTCACTAAAGCTCAATTAAATGAATTCAAATTTCCGACTTTCAACGACTCAAACACGCACATAACCGTTAGAAGGCAATTCGAAATGGTTAAAAACGATAAACATTTCATTCAAATAGATACAACCCTCTATTATATACTCTATTTGCTAATGAGGGTTTTAAAGCGTCTGGTAGATCCGTTAAGACACACAAGCAAAATATTACATAGAATATTTTAGGGAAGAAATAAAATAACTTTTACTCGTATTTGGACAAAATTAGCGATGTTATGGTACCTCCTCTTAATTTCATTCAAAACTCGCCCTTCCCACTCATTCAATATGATTCCGAAATCGTTCCAAAACCATTCACCTTGCCAATGTCACGATGTACCAGGGTTTGGAAGTTCTGAAATAATTTTCCCGCGTTATCTGCTTGAACGTGTTACTTAAGGATAAAGAGACGTCGCAGCGAAATGGGGCTACATAGAGTGACGCAATTTGACATCATTTTCGCAGCGTAAAATAGAAACAATTATACAAAGGTGTTTTACTTGAAAATAATTTAATTTTAGTTTGTTTTTTCCCCAATAAAAACAACTTAGAATACACGACTGATTTGTAAGCTTCTTCAAAAAGTAGTCCCACAAGAAATATGTTTCTTTACTGACAAATTAAAACATTTTATCCACATAATATTAGATTTTAAGACAATATTTGTTGATTTCATAGAGGTATGAAACTTCAAACCTAATCACATTGTATTGATACTGTTTTTAATACGCTTTATACGCTTCGCGTATTCATACATTGTGAAAAGTTTCATACCTCAATGAAATCAACAAATACTCTCTTCATCTCTTAAGATTGCAAATTTCTTACTTATCAATATGTTCTAATTTCCTAAATGAGAAAAATTGACAGCTGCGGTTTCAGGAATGTGATTATACAGAATTTCTGCACTTGTCCCTTGACAAGTCAAAGCAAATTTTCAACTTTGGAAGGATAAAAAAGAACTTGTCTGAAAAAAAAGAAAGAAAGAAAATCAATCAAGTTTGAGAAAACAAGAAAATGCCGGACTTCTGCAGTTTATTCATTAAAACAATATTTTCTAACTTTTGATATTTACGTTATGATAATCAATCTCTAACGTTTGTTTAGTATCATTCTGAGATTTGCCTTGGTATTTACTTGTCCAAGGAGAAGTAGAAAAGAAAAAAAGTACTTGTCCACAAGTTGAAAACCTCCGTGTCGGGCAAGTCGGGCTTGGGGATTCCACACCCGTGCAATTTATTGCCCGGAAAATACGGTAGTTCTATATTTATAGCTGAAGCTGTTTTGCTATGGTTTGTACAGTTAAAAAATCGTGAAATTGACACTAGATCAAAAGCACTCTTAACCATTCTCAATCCACTTCAAAAATTCACTCAAAACATTCAAAACCGCGTTAAATTCTATGAGAAGACTATAAAACTTCATTCGAATCGCTCCCAATATCCACAATTTTAAGACTGTCTCGCATTCAAAAGCATCTGCTGATTGGCACGTGCAGACATGAAAATCTATTTATACACGGTGTGTATATATTTCATTCACGTCGAACGAATTTGCGATATTGTGTTATCCCCTTTAAACTCATTTAAACGCTTATATCGCGGATATTCAATTATATTCAAGAATAATTCCCCTCGTCAATTTCATAATGTTTTTTTGGTGTTCCTTAAATTGAGTTATGTGTTACGTATTTAACGGAAAGTAAAAACTATTAAAGTACGAACATATTTCACTACAATTAAGTTACATGGGCAAATTCTTTCCAGCATACCGCAAGACAGAAGGAATTTTAATGGAATGCGTAAATTAAAGAAAATGTGCGAATAGGGAAAATTTATTTTGCTAATTTTCGACGCTGTCCCTTTAATAATCTAAAACCGACGCGTGAATTACGTAAGAAATAGACCGTAATATGTCAATACGTATAAAACGCTGCGTTATAAATACCTAAGAGCAACGTAACCGCGTTACATTTTACGTTAAAAACGTTGGAGTTTAACTCTAGTGGGGATTTTAACTGGTTGAAATAACGTAACGTAGACAACTACAACTTGACGCTTTTGATACAGGTATTCTACTCGCTTTAAATATAATGAACTTATATACCAAACGTTCAAAATGACAAAATGTTCATCAACGTTAATAAATGGTGCATCGCTTCGCAAGCAAGTTACGTGCAAAAAATGGGATATCATTTATCAAACGTTTCCGTTTTGAACGTAGTGTAGGTCTAACCATATTCCACTTATATCAACGATTCTGTCAAAATCATTAATTAGAAATTTTGATGGCTTTATTTTACAAAAACATCATGAAACAACGGTATAGAGGATACTTGCTTGTTTCATTGAAGGGTCGATAGATCTCAAATAAAATGAACAATAAAAACAATATTTTCACAATCGGCGAAGCCACAAGTCAAAATATAGCTTTTGAATTGAACGAAATGAAACATGTGTCGATCTTATTAGAAAAATATTAAATTTCTGTAATGTTAAAATGAGACAAAAATAATCAAATGTGACCCGTCACGCAAAAAGGGACCATCTCTGAACTCTTGAAAATAAATATTTGAAAACGAAATTGGGTCGGGCATATGTCAACCAGAGGACGCATTTCGGAAGGTAAATTGATCATTCTAGATTCAGAAAATTAGCACATTGCGCAAAATTTAGACCCCAGTCAGTCTGCGACGTCTACGCAGTCTGACTAGGGTCGACACTTTACGCACTACCCAGATAGTCCCTTTTCGCATGACGGATCACACATATGAACGATTTTTTCTAGTTGTTTTTTGAAAACTCAAAATGACTAAAATAAACGAAAGCAGGGTATATATTTTTGATGATATCACTGGTTTGGTGGGGATATCATCAAGTGATAATCAATCGTTATTTCTCAATAAACCAAGGAAAAGCTTTATAGAATACAGCTATCAACATCGTGAAATTGACAAGATGAATTATTTTGGAACGATTAAGGAATGAGATTTAAAGAGTGTGTGGAGCGAGTTTTAAGTGAATTTATTGGGAGGTAATCCTATATCGCAAATTTTGTTCAGGATGAACAAAATTTGCGATACTGATTACCTCCCTTTAATATGAAAATACGTACAATTTTTAAGCAAAGCTTCCTATTTCTTCAAGAACCCACGAGACGCTAACAATTTGAAATTTGTCGATGACATCGCGTTTTGTCTCTTTCAAAATTAATTATTAATGATGTTGGTTATTTTATATTTTCGAATATTTTATCGTTTTTGACTGGTTTGAGTGAGTGTTTGGAATGAATTAATGAATGGAGGGATTTAGAATGATTTTGATCTAATACCTTCGTTTTCCTGACCTTCTTCTCTGATGACATCTCTTACTTAGCTTTTTCAAAATGTATGATTAAAAAAGTCTAAAATTAAACTCTTTGATAGGGCATACCTGGAAGAAGCAATGTGACTAAAACGTTATTTTGAATACTTACACATTTTAAAATGAATCTATGTCTCTATGTCACAAAATCAGAAGAAAAAATAACAAACAAACACACACACAAGCGAAACAACATCGTGTTCGAGTCATAGAATGTATATTTTTATGTAAACCTCAAGAAGAGGTTTAATTGAGAAGAGGTCAGCCAGAGGTCCCATTTCGAAAAGTCCCGGGTTCGACACTGAAGGGAGTCCGTTAGCTCAGACAGGACTCGTTTAAATTGCAAGTTAGGAGTTCAACAGACGATTTAAAACAATCTCCAGAAAAAAAAATGAAAAGATTTGATAGATTTTTGTGAATTGTCGATCGAAGTTTTACTGAACGATTTCGAATCGTTTTTGAATGGTTTAAACAATTGATTGGAATGAATGAATGAACGAATTAATGAATGGTGTGCTGAACGAGCGATTTAGAAAAGGTAAATATATATATATATATATATATATATATATATATATA
>OX411560.1:6817746-6911702 GCA_948146395.1 Fragum whitleyi
AAGCCATTACTTGAAATAAGTAATTATTTTTTCACACCTTGTCCCATTACATGTACAAAGTTTCGGACTTTTGATTCTATAAGTTGGAAGTCAGGTGGACTTCTTACCTACAGATGTTAGTGTCGATCCTTGAAAAACACGTATATGAGCCTGTGCGTGACATTTCCAACAATTTCATGATTGCGCGATGGACATACACACTGCAGCCTAGACAGCCACACAATTCAATAAATAAATAGAGGTTATTGAATGAGTGGTCATAGAATACCGAATTTATTAAACGAGTCATCTATAAACGGATAAAAACGAGGCCTAGCCGACTTTTTATTTGTTTATAGATGACGAGTTTAAAACATTCGGTATTTTATGAGCACAAATTTGATACTCTATTTATAATATGAGCCGACTTTTGGTGATAAACGATAAAACAACGGTATTTATCGATTCTACTTTAATGCTTTTCGGTGGTTTATCGAGAAATAACGGTAGATTATCACTTGATAATCTCACCGCAAAATCAGTGAAATTATCAAAAACTTATACCCTACTTTTGTGCATTTCATCCTTTCTGACGTCATCAATGCGGGGCGAATGAGTGACGTCACAACGAACGTTGCATAACAACCACGTGCAAAATGACGCGCTTTACACAAACATGTCCTAGAACTTTCACATTTTGTCTCATTTTCGCATTAAAGAAATAGAATAATCGTTTGTTTTCGAGTAGAGATCGATTAATACTTCATAAAAGCCACGAGTGAAAATATAACTTTTGTTTTTCATTCAATGAAATATAAATCGATCTTACACTGAAACAAACGATTATCCTCTATATGTTATTCCGCGAAACATATAACGACGTTTGAAAACTGACGTCAGCAGATTTATTATGACGCCATTTTCCTAACAATAATATAACGTTGTTCTTCGTTCTTAGCTCATTGCATTATTATTCCACTAGTGTAATAACACTCGTGTAATATCAAAAATATTCAACGGGTTTATTTCACTCCCGCGACGTAGGTCATATTATAAATTAACTTACCCACTGAAGTGCGTTTCAGACCTTATCTATCTACAGAGTGCATAGTGAAGACACTGGTCGGACAGCGCAGCCACACAGGCTGGCCAGAGTCTTTGCTTTGCACATTTTTAATTATTGGAAATGTCATGCATAGGCTCATTTTTGAAGATGGACCGATCCTTCTAGATTCAGATAATCTTCTAAAGGCAAAATGAATTGACCATGGGTATCCTTCCATTTCCGCACAGACTATCAGGGGTCGACACAGTACGATTTTCTGAGATGGTCCCATTTTACTAAACTTCTTACTAATTTATCGTAAGTCAAAATCATAAATCGTACCTGGTGTTTTCATTCATTTTTAGATTCTACCTTGTAATATCTCATTGGAATCTTCTTCCAAAGAGATGATACATGATTTAGTAACTTCTGTAGAAGCAACTTTATTTTTTGACTTACGCAAAAATGATGGTAAGATGTTTAGTTAAACAGGCCACAGGTTCGCGTTAACGGTCAGATTTCTAAAACTAGAAATCATTCAAATGGAAACAAATTACAAAATAACAAGAAATATCATAATTGTCATTGTATTCGCCAGTTGCTTTTATATTCATCATATTTTCTATCATTATTTTTTATCTTTATTACTATTATTACAATTGTTATTAATATCATATTATCATAATAATTGAAATTATTATCAATGTTTGTGTTGCTTTTTAAATTATTTTCATTCATTGATAATCAATTAAATAATTGGTAAACGGCAAATTTCTGATAAAAGTACAAAAGCTAAATTTTAATAATGATAATGTTAATGAAAACAATAGTGCAATTAGTAGCGTAGTGGAATTGACAAGTTGATTAATTGTTCGAATGATTTTGGAATGAAATTGAATGAGTGCGAGGAGCGAATTTTGAGTGAAATTTTTTATGGATGGCAATCCATTATCGCTTATTTTGTTCAAGGCGAACAAAATTAGCGATATTTATTACCTCCCTTAAATGAAATATACGTATTTTTATGTTTGTGGGTCTTCCTGGACCAATCAGATCTCTTATTCACTCCTTTTGTTTTCAAAATTAAATGTAACTATATATGACAATATCTCCAACAATGAAGGCAAAAATAAACCATATTACCGAAAGAAAATAAATATCCATTTCATGTTTCATACTTTTTCGACATCAAACTAAAGCGTATTTACTAGTTTTGATGAATTTGAGTAGCATGGTATTGCTGTTCCATCTACGCTACAATTAAATACATCGTGAAAATGACACTTATTCCGATCAAAATCTTTTTTTATCATTCACTCAACGCTCCTTTAATTCATTCTAAACACTCACTCAAATCGATCAAGACGCTCCGAAATCATTAGAAAACATTTCAAAAATCGTTGAAGATTTTCAGCAATAAATTCAAATCGATCTATTAATTCTACGTTTTTATTAGCTGGTGTGGCATTTCAAGTGTCTGATTGGTCCATGAAGACGTACAAGCTGAAAAAAAGTACGTATGCTTTATTAAAGGTAGGTAATTAATATCGCAAATTTTGTTCAACTTGAACAAAATTAGCAATATTGGATTATCCCCCTTTAATTTTACCCAAAACTCGCTCCACACAATCATTCAAATTAATTCAGAAATAATTCAAAATCATTTTCCTTGTCAATTTCACGGTGTTTATAACTGTAACCTCGAATATCGATAGACAGGCTTTCTAGTCAAAAAAATGAATGGAACTACTTCGTGTGAAAACATACACAACTTCTATTAACCCTTTGCTGTTTAATCCCTGCTTTTTACGTGCCTGTGATTTTATGATTGAGAAAACATTGTGAAAAAAGAAGAAATTGTTTCTGACAAGCAATTTCTTCTTTTTCCACACTATTTTCTACCCTTCTGAATTGTTATTTTTCAAATTAAATCCACTGTAAATTTTCGTCTGCAAAACCTTTGAATTTGGACAGGTCTAAAATTTTGTAAAACAGGAAAGTGTTAAATCGAGGTACTGCTTTTGAATAATTTTTCGAATGTTTTCATCTAAAACGCAGAAAAGATGTATTCTAATGTTTTCATGGATGGAGATACGGTTAAGAAAATTCTGAATTTGACCAATTGAAAATGTTTAGAATGATTTCGGATTGAAATTCAATGAGTGACATGAACGATTTTTGAATGAAAACGAAGGAAGTGCATGTAGTACAGCATCACTGATTTCGTTAAATCAAAAATTTAACTCCGCTTTATAAAATAGTTATTGTTTTCTATAAATAGATTTCTATGTCATCACTCAGCAATCTGCCCCACGTTCAGGATCACAAAACGATGCAAACAGTTTTCCAATTATCCTCCGCTTTGCACGTAAACTGGCGTGCAAAGCGAGGTATAATTGGAAAACTGTTTGCACCGTTTTGTGATCCTGAACGCAGAGCAGATGTTTCAAAATCAAAACAAGTCAGTGAAATCTTGTAATGTTCGGGGCTACAAGCATGTAGCTGTTGAGCTTTCAGAACAAATTTGGAGCTTTTTTGCGTGTTTTTAATGGATATTACTGAGTATAGCGCTGAGTGAGCGCTTTATAATGCTTCTGATCGCAGTGAGTGTGTGTGCATTTCCGTTCATTTATCTACGCTACCGTAGCACATGCCCATATGAGCGACGCACCCAGAAGACGGTTAGTTGTTATGGGGGATAGTGCAAGTATATATGACGAAATTACTGTTGAGATCTGTCATGGTTCTTTAATGTACTCGGTGTAAAACACCATCTCACAGGGCCTCGGTTTAACGCCTCATCCGAAAGACAATTAGTTTTTGTTGGTGTGCCAGCCCGGGAATTGCACCCACGCCGTCGTACTTCATAGGTTTTGAAGCCTGGTGCTCTACCAACTGAGCCGATATAACAACTTAAAAAACTTAACCACTAAAGTTTTTGCCAATCAGTGTACTTGAAACCTGGAAGACAAATTTAATGATATTGCTCACGTGGTTTGGAAGCACGTTGAATCTCAACGTTCATATTTTTTGTTCATTTTTCATCACGTGACCAAATTTTCAACACAATTCATATCTTGTTTTGAGGGCAAATGGATGTCTTAAATCATTGAATAATGCATCAAACATATAGCTTCATTAATAAACTTTTGATGAATTTGCATCAAATGAATCATTCAGTTCGGGCCTGTCAAATTGTGGCCTTGCTAACCTTAAACACTTTGCAAAAACAATCAATAGTTTTTCTCGATAACGTGATATGAAAAAAAGTATTGAGAATACGTCACACGAAAACTGAAACCATTCTCAACAGCCATTCGAAACACCACTCGGCCAATCTCACGATCATCCTCGGATGTACATAGACGGACTATTTTTAAAAATTACGGGAAAACCTTGGAAAAACTCGATGACGTCAGTTAAAAAGGCGTTAGCCCTCGAAACTTTGAGTGAAAACATTCGACGTCGCCAACGCTACTCGTTTAAGTCACTGACGTGAAACAATCGTATCCTATTATAAATATCTTTATATTCTTAAATAACGGCTGAAAAAAATCTTAATTTTAAGAATGATTCGTCATTCTCAAAAATTTAGATTTTTCAGCCTTTATTTACTGTAATAGATACAAATCTGCAGTGCTAGTTTTTTTTACACTGTTTCCGCCTAACAAAATGCACGATTTTGTTACATACCCATCCGCCTTACATACATCCGAGGTCTGTTGCAGTTTACGGAAATGGCCGAGTGATGTTCCGAATGTCTTAACAGCCTTTCGTCGCCATACCTCAGCGTTTTGTTCAGTTTCTTACAGTTAACAACGTTGTAAAATTGACAAGACGAATGATTTTGGAATGATTATGGAACGATATTGAATGAGTGTGTTGAGTGGGTTTTGAGTGAAATTCAAGGGAGGTTATCCCATATCGCTAATTTCGTACACTGGCCTTCCTATAATAAAATATACGCACTTTTCTGTTTGTGTACCAGACACTTTAAAATCCATAACAACAATTTAAATCGTAGAATAATTTAGTCGATTTCAATTAAATTTCGACCATATTGAACGACTAATAAATGCTTTCTAATGATTTCGGAGCTTTTTGTAATCGATTTCAGCGAGTATTTGGATTGAATGAATGGATCGATGAGTGAGTGATTTAGAATGATTTTGATAGGAGTGAATTTCAGTTTCAAGGTGCTTTAAACTGTAGGAGTTCTTAACTGGTTGAATTACAATCACTCATAGTTTCTATTATAAAAATGGAGATTTTGTTGTGTTATTTCCCTTGTTTGTTCTGTGGATTGTGCTCCAAAATCTTTAGCGGACCTTATAGAAGAAATTTTCCTTGGAATTTTTCCATGGTTTCATTTGAAAAGATGCGAATTTTAATTTTGTATATACAAAATACTTATAAATGCAACTTGCATTTATAATATTTTTTTTTACTCTCTGCTATATAAAGTTCTACAATAAGATGCACTGGTGAAAGATACATGTGTCAGAAAAATTATAAGATGAGATCGCAAATTAAAGCAGAATAACGACAAAGTTTTTAATACCAAAGTAAAAAAATAAATAGTTATTTAACATCAAATGTATCTTATGAATTTTGGAAAATCTAATTTAAAGGTTATCTTTAAATCTGAGAAGTAAAGGAAATAAGGATCAAACCCAAGGTAACCATTGATAAGGAACCTTCCTCCTTTGGGAGTATTTCAAGGGAGGTAACCAACCGATATCTAACTCAATGAAAAAAATACAACATTTGACGTGTTTATCACTCACCCAGAGTCCCATTTATATCATTCGAATTACGCAAAACCTTTAAAACTCCCAAAAAATTGTTCCCAAAAGGCTATGGAATCGTTGAAAACGTCCCTAAACAACATTTCAAAAGGTCAGATTATTTAGTGATTTTCGGCTGACATAGTTTTTGGAGCGTCTGTTTTGTCAGGGAGGACAAAGTTATACCCGTTATTCAGGAAAAAAACTGCCTTTATGACAATAGATTTTATCTTTTAAGTATAACAATAACCATGTGATAATATCCCATATGATAATTTTGATGATATCACATCGATATTTTTAGAACAATGACATAATTCGGTTACTTTTAGAAACTTGCATTTCTGTGAGAAACATCGACGAAAACACTTCTAAATTTCTTGGTAAATAGAGGTTATAAGATAAATATAATACGTACTTAGTGTATTGTATGACAAAAATCTAACTCGGTTGCGGGAATTGATAATTTTCTCGGCAGAGCCTCGACTATTATCAATTCTCCCAACCTCGTTAGATATTTTTTTTTCATTTTTATACGAAACAAAAAGCTTCAAGACTAATCAAAATTTCGTCCGTTATTTTGAATGAGTTGAAATTTAAACTAGACTGCAAAAATAATGCAGAAAACATTTAGAAAAGGAGATAATTTTTTTGAAATAAGCAATTTCGATTTTGTCCTATAAATTATCCTCTTCTAATCCAGGGGTCAATATTCGCACGGGTTCGATCCCCGGCCGCGGCACTTATCCTTTCCGACATTTGTCTTCCACCAATGGGTAGATAATCGTAAACCTATGTGGAATAGCAACTGGAGGCTAGGAAAGGGATGTGGTGGTAGTACTGGTGTGAGAAATACCAGGAATCCATCGTTAGGTGCTCCAGTCGTCGCAATATAACTGAGAGATTGTTGAAAGCGACGTAAAATCCCAATTCAAATCAAATCAAATAAATTATCCCTTTTTATCGCTTTTTGTGCATGAAAATCTGCTTGTGGGAAAATGATAACGGAAACAGAGACAAAAGGCCATTTTTTTAGAAGTAACATATATTTCTTATTTGATGAACAAGGAATTTTGCACTTCTTGAAGTATTGGATGATAAGTCTATCGTAATTTTATAGTCTTTAAGCATTTTTTTTATAACGGATCATATATAGTAATTCGAAAGTATGTACATTTTATTAAAGGGGTGTAAAAGAATATTGCTAATTTCGTTTAAAATTTTCTATCTACTTCTCATTAGAATTCCATAAAACTTAAAAAATTGAAAAGTTACAACGCTTGTCAAGCAATCAATCTTCATAATCATTGTTTAAACGGTGACGAACAGACTATTAATGATAATTCATAATGAATTAGGTAGACATTTGTCAAACGCAATATGATTTATATCTTAAGCACTCGGTGCAAAGCAAGTGTAAAATCATAGGTCTGTGATTTGGAGCTACAAAATGTAGTCTTAAAAGGCTTTTATTAATTTATAATTTGTATAAAAATGGCTTCTTTGGTCTTAAATGTCTCGTGTTAGGTACAAATTATCTATTATTGAAAACTAAATAGGTTCGCACTTGAAGTGAATTAATTCATTTCATCAATCTGTGCATTTGTTTATTAACATTATTCATTTAATAGATCAATTGTGTATGAGATATTGTATGTTGTAGAAATTAAAACTCCTGTACGTTATCTGATTGGTGCATCTGTCAATCGAATATTTCGACTGACCTATTAAATCATGTATTCACTCCGTGTCTGCTCAATGGCGACGTAAATAATCAAAGCACCAATATCAAGGAGAATATTTTAGACATATGTTTGCACATTTCTTGTTATGTTTAACAATTGTTTATCGTTAAGTTTTCGCTGAATTACTTTAATTCATGAATTATAGAAGGGAAAATTGTCATGAATACAGGAACACTAACGTCCTTTTATCGTTCTTCTAAGAGCATTTCATTTGTTTAGTGGAACTAACATTAACGATAACCTTCCCTGCTTCAAGCGAAACTACGCGCCCCTGAGTGCATCCGCTGTGGAATTCTGAATTACCCATTTTTGATATGATATTCTGTAGTAAAGACTTGGCTTCATGGTAAAATAAGAGGAGGTTTTTGAAATCTTCTCGAATCAGCCGGTATATATAAATTCGCCCTAGATATTTAGAATATCGTCGACGTCATTCTAAATAATCGTAACTACAGCTTGGTTAAAGCTGTAGTTACGAGATTTTAGAATGACGTCGACGAGATATTTCATTTATTTTGAAACATTTTCGTATCAGTCGTTAAAATATTTGTCAACGATTCATTCATTAATACTAATTCTCACTCAAACCATTCAAAAACGCTCTAAATCTATTTAAAAAATCCAAACAGCTCCTTTCAAATCGCTGAAAAAAATCATCGATTCAATAGACCTGCTTGAATTTTGAGGCACCTGATTGATTCGTTAAGACCTAGCAATCTTTTTTAAAGAACGTGTATATCTATTTTATTGAAGGGAGGTAATAGTTACAACTTGATTCGTTCATATTGGAAGAAATTATCGATTTTATTTATTACATCCCTTTAATTTCTTTAAAAACTCATTCTATACTTCAAATTCATTCCAAAATCATTCACCTTTGTCTATTTTAATAATCTTTTAACAGTAATCGATTCATATTTCATTGGGTGAACAACAAACGCTATATCTTCACGAGTGGCGGAGCTGTGAGTGAAAATATACCTTTTGTTGTTCACAAAATAAAACATCTAACGACCTTACTCGAAAAACAAACGATTATTCCAATTCTTTAATGCAAAATGAGACAAAATATGAAAATTTTCATTTAAGCCTTTCATTTTGTAATTGACGTAATTTATTGGACTATTGGCTTGATACACGTCAGATTCGGTAAAATGAACGAAGGCAGGGTAAAAGTTTTTGATATTTTCTCTGGTTAGGTGATTAGTGAATCAAATAATCTATTGTTATTTCTCGATAATCCACCGAAAAACATTTAAGATATAGAAGATAATCGTTTGTTTCAGTGTAAGACCGGTTTATATTTCATTGAGTGAACAACAAAAGCTATATTTTCACGAGTGGTGGAACCACGAGTGAAAATATAGTTTTTGTTGATCACGAAATGAAATATTAATCGATCTTACTCGAAAAACAAACGATTATTCTATTTCTTTATTGCAAAAATGACAGAAAATGAGAAATTTCTAGGACATATTTTCGTAAAGCGCGTCATTTTGCGCGTGATTACTATGCAGCGTTCATTGTGACGTCACTTATTTCGCCCCGCATAGATGACGTCAGATATGATGAAATGCACAAAAGCAGGGTATAAGTTTTTGATCATTTCACTGCTTTTGCAGTGAGATTACCAAGTGATAATCTACCGTTATTTCTAGATAATCCTTCGAAAAACATTAAAGAATTGTTCTTAGTGGTCTATTAAAAATTTTATTCAAAAAGAAAATCTACGAGTTGTCACTAACAACAACAACATAAACAAAAACAACAACTTAATAAATCGTTTAGGCGGTATCATTTTTCAATTTGATAAATACGAACGTCTCTGTTACGCTCTGAATGCGATCAGACGAAATGATTTGTTTTAAAAGAATCGATCATTTGTGACACAGATAAAATGCAAAACTCGTAAATCTTCGAAATATTTCCTTAACGCTTTGAAACGTCGTACAAAACGTGAAAATAGTCACAAAATTAGAAGCAAGAACAACAACGTCTCGTTAAAGGATATTTAGAATCAAAGTGCTGTCAGCACTGTAAATCGGACATCATTGAGAGGCTGGGATAGTGCAATAAAAGTTGGTAAAATATTTGCCCAATTTGTGAGTTTTTTGTCTTAACACTCCATCTTTTCGAGGACATCGCCAGCTCATCCAACCTCGTGGGTCCGATTTTGAAAGTTTGCTGATTCGATAGCCCTCTGCTAGTCTAATTATTTCTTTGCAGATTTTTTTACGTTGTTATAATGAGCACACGCCAAGCTAAAAGCTTGTCTGTTAATATTATTCCTCTCTCTAGAGTTTAAAAGACTGTTTAGCAACAAAACATTTTTCATTAAACTATTTACAATTTTGATTACCAACATGTTTGTTTTCAAGCATTGGGTTTTCCCAAATACTATAAATGCATTTTCCCTCAAGAAACACGTGAAATCGGCAACTATGCTATCTATATCTTTGGTTTCTGACCAATCGATTAA
Organism: Fragum whitleyi; assembly: GCA_948146395.1. NCBI lineage: Eukaryota > Metazoa > Mollusca > Bivalvia > Cardiida > Cardiidae > Fragum > Fragum whitleyi. The sequence continues at coordinate 6,827,782 of OX411560.1, forward strand.
ATCTAGCAGCACTCTATGATTATTCATGAGTTATTCTAAAAATAGATCGCTCTTACTGCTATCTTTTATCAGTTTATCGTATGTTTTTGTCGGTTTATTTGTTGTTGAATAATTTTTCTTCATACTCAAATTTGAAATTATTGAAAATAGGATTGGATCGTGATCAGAGTGCTCATTGAAATCAAATATTTCAAAATTACAAAAATATTTCTATTTGTTAACACATAGTCAACAGTACTCATTCCATTAGTAGACTTCCCACGCTCCCTGTCAGAATGCAGACGACCATTGACCAATGACAAACAACTTAATTGACACATTTCGAGCAGACGATGTCCATTTGCATCTACCACATGGTCTGAATTTACGCTTGGGTTTTGACCGAGTGATAATCATAACAGAATTTGATTGGTTGTCAGCCCTACAACTGGTAAATGACAGTTCGAGAAAAAAAACCAGAGCAGTAATATTGTAAGTGCTACAAATTTATTTTACAGTTAACCTATTGTACGTTTCAACTCCTTTACTCAACCGAAAATCTAGTTAAATCACTGAAAATACTAACTGGTAATTACTAAAAGTGAAAATTACATCAAATTTTGTATTAGCCTCTTCTCTATTTGTCGAAAAGTAAATAAGATAAAAACAAAGTTTTTAGATTGTGACTGAAAAGGCCGTTTCTTCGGTGTTTGAAAACGCATAATTTGGTTTGAACACATTGCTCAGAAGATAAAGGTAAAAATGTAGTGGGTCAAACAGACTGGATTTCTGGAGAACGGTATAAATCTCCGATTTAAAAAATAATCTTCCCTTGAAAATTAATTCTTAATAAAAACGAGTAAAAGGAGATCATAGGCGTATCTAGGACTTTGAAATTTATACACACTCAGAAGGCGACAAATAAAGAATATAGGATTAAGGCGATGTGAGGACTGTGACAAAAGATGAATGCCCTCCGCCCGCTGCCCCTTTCTATGATTTAAGTGTTGGTGAATAATCAAAACATGGTAACTACAGCTTTAATAAGCTTAAATGATGATCATTCATCAACGATAATTTTCAACAGGGTATTATTTCTGTTACGCTCTTCGTGAATTGCGTAATGGGAGTTACGCCATTGTAGATAACAGTTGCATATTTAAAAGAGGAGTACGCATGCGCGTGTTTACGTTAGGCTGGTGAACAATTCTGGATGGAGGATAAAAAATTCAAATCGAAAATACGTCAAAGCAAGACGTCGAATCCATGTCGATTCTTTCCCTTTTTATTTTCAAATACAATGAAACACCGTGAAATTAAAGATTTAAAGATTCTACACAGTTTTAGATAATAAACTACTTGTTACCTACTCAAAGGTCGGATTTTTATGTAACGCTTGCATTGTTGGTTTATAGCATACATTTCGTTCGGGTATACTCAGTGAGAGTCAGAAACTCGAGAGTTTCTTGTTTGCGTTGGAAAAAACTAAATTTACTCTTGGCATACAGTTTCCCCATATCTTTGCGAAAAACTGATTTCAACCCAATTATTCTTTACAAAAATAAAACTTATAGGAGTTTCCCAAAGACTTCGATTTTATACGAAACTAAATTCAGATACAATGTATAGCAGGATAAAAAATGATAACAACAAATGGTATTTAAAGACTATTCTTTCTCAGTACAAATAACAAAAAAAGGAGTGTTCAAGTTCACGTTTACAACAAAACATTTGCATTTTTTGTCATTCTTTCATATACCTTTCTTCCGAAAAAGTTATCGTTGAAAATGAAAGACGGATATGGTAAGAATTAAATGAATATCAAGTTAACTATTATTTAGCATCATGTCAACATAATCCAAGTACCGGTATTCTGCGTTGTAGGGCGGGATTTTGCCTTGACGTAATTTGGCGAGATAACTTTGAAAAATTTTGGGTTCTTTGAAAAGATAGTCGACAATAATCGTGAACGTGTGCAATAAACTGTAACCTAAAACCAAAAGGATTCGCGTGCTTAGAGAAAGTGAACACATTATATCGTTGGGTTACCAAAGCCCGAAGTTACCTATGCTTTACGATCTTTAGTTAATTATGTCTTTAAAAGTAAATAATAATGAATAAAGGCTGATATACCTTAATCTTAATTGCATCGACCTGTTACTTAGGCTCCGCCCTGCCAGGGTAAATCTTGGATTATACTTTATGTTTGATAATTCAATCATCAGGCACCTAAACTTGTTATTACTACAGGCAGTTGCTATAGTTCCGCAAGAAAGAGTGAGGTTCGAGAACCCGTTATCTCCTATCATATTCAATGTAAAATTGATCTTTGATCACTCACTTGAAATTGCAGGTCTATACCTATTCGAACTATTGAATATGTAGGTTGTCCTATAAAATAAAATTCATACTAAAATCTGATTATCAAAGATTTGAATCTTTATATGGTTTTATCCTGTATTTGAAGGAAATTTGTAAGTTATCGTGTCATTTGGTGCGTATATGTTCTGCGCAAAGTAGGAAACGGTATAATTCCGGAATTGTCCTGCGCAAAGTAGGAATTCTCATTTCGTCAGGCATTGTAAGAATTCTTACTTTGCGCAGTACGATTCCTGAATTGCCCGTGCGCAAAGTAGGAATCTGGAAAAAGGAAGAATATTTGTAATAGTTTGATCGAAAACTAAGTAAATATTTAGAGGATATATTGAGGATGTTGAATGAGTGATCATGAAATACTATCATCTATAAACAGATAAAACGAGGATGCACCGTGTCTTTATCTGTTTATAAATGATGAGTTTAATAAGTTTGGTATTTTATTAGCACAAATTTGCTATTCTTTTTATAGTAGGACCAGATCTTTAGCGACAGACCTAGAATTCTTAAAAATGATTGAAATAAAGTTTCCGCGTAATAATATGCCGTCATCTATTCAATAATGACATCAATTTCACGACATAACTTAACGTTGATATACGTTCTAGGCTTACTTGCATTATTATTTCACTAGTACAATAACACCCGTGATATATCAAAAATATTCAACGTTTTTTTTCCCGCTCCCGTCGCAGCGACGTAGGTCATGTTATAAATAGTGTTATTGAACAAGCTCATCAAAAGGCAAGGGTATACCGTTAAAACCATCGTGAAAAACTCATTGCGACCATTGCGATTCAAAATCACTCACTCAGCGCCATACACTCATTTAAATGAAAAAACCAAAAAACGCTCCGAGATCATTTGAAAACATTTCGAAATGGTTCAAATCGATCAACATTTTATCCAAATCGATCATATAATTCTACGATTTAATTGTCTGCTATGGATTTTTTAGTGTCTGATCGGTCCATGATGACCCACAAACAGAAAAGTACGTATATTTTATTTAACGGAGGTAATAATTTTCGCTTATTTTGTTCACCTTGAACATCTCGATTTTGGGGAGTGTTTGGAATGAACGTTTGAATAAATGGAGCGCTGAGTGAGTGATATTGAATGGTTTTTGATCGGAGAGTAAATTTCACGATAAAATAATCAATATTAGTATATTTTTTTTTCAAACACTACTGTCTTCGAGACAAATTCTATTGGATTAATAATGCATAAATAGAGAATAACATGTTAGTGTCTAAAAATAACAATGTTATCTGGTCAAGGTTTGAAGAATTTATCATGACGAGGCTTTGCCGAGTCATGATGATTTCTTACAGCCGAAACCTGATACATGAAACATTGATAATTTAAGACATTAACATGTTATTGTATTTATCATACAACCATTTTTCGCTCCTTAATTATGATAAACCTTTAAAAATAACAAAAATCATGTGAAAGGGTATGCAAATTGTTTCTAAATATAGACTGTCTGATATCATGTTATGTTATCAGACAGGTGATATCAGGTCAATACAAGCTTCATTGCATGATAAAAAATAATATTGTCGAAGAAGTTCGAAAATCACGTTCCTTTACCTTTATTTAAGCTGTAGTTTTGAGGTACTAGAATTACACCGTCGGTATTTTGAATCTATTCCTGTGAGGAGACAACGAGGCTTAACAATAATTGTATTAAATCAAATGAATAGAAAGGATCGTTAAATTAACCACAGAGCAAGATTTCAGCACAAGTTAATTAGCAAGTTTGTATTTAAATACATGCAATCAATCTATTTTCAGTCTTCCTTCGATGAATTTATGACAACGATATACAACTGATTCACGAGCCCGGCCATATTGACGCCGAAAAACGACACCACGGAGCATGCTCGATGTGTTTGAAATGAATAGACTGCTTCTCTCCATGTGAAGAATAAATCAAATGATATAAGTCTGTTTGAAAAAGGTATTTGATTAATTGATATCATTTCAATTATAATCATTACTGGACTACTTTCTTTAATCAATTGCGCATTTATACAAATGCACTTCCGGTATTTCAAATAAAACGTGACAGGTGTAATTTGTGTTCAATAAACTACAGAGGCCAGTCTATAACCAATGCATGATATCGATTGTGCCAAAATCACGATGGAATTCAAGTTGTCAAAGTTTGAAAGGGGATAATGAATTTATTGCACTATATTCCTGCGCTTTAATGTATGGGAATCGCAAAGCGCTAGGCTTATTTAAATATTCGAGTGCATTCATAGGATCTATGGTTTTTAAGTATGGCGTCCCTGTGAGAAATTAAAATGTGAACCGAGAGATTAAAATAAGTAGTGCTAAGAATGCGTGTTGTGCAAACGTGACGGTTACTATGTGTCAAACTGGTCTACAAATGCTAACCTGCGCTAAGATCACTGCAGTGTTCATAATTGTTATTTCCTGTGCTTCGTTTCGAATATCGGGTATCGAAGGGCGTGCTATCATGGTGGAGCCTCCTCACAGATCGTCTCTATGGAGATTTAATTATAGTAACGCTCTGGTTAACCTTAAAGATGACAATCTGAATTGTGGCGGATATGACGTAAGTAGATTTCTTTTTTATTAGCCTTCTTTTCGTATTTCACACTGCTAGCTCTAGCGATCATCAAATTAAACAATAAATAAACTAATAAACGAAACGTTCTTACATAACAAAGCATGTTCAGTAAGAAAAAAATGTGTTATTTTCGAGGAAGAATCAAACGATTGGGACCTTTTTGTAAAATTGGTTTTCTCACAAACCCAATTTTTATTCACTGACCGATAATCAACCGGGAAAACACTGACGAAATTGGTTAAACATTCTTGTTTCGTGTGGTTTTTACTCTTTTATTTAAGTCTTCTACATTATTTGCAATCTTTTATTATTTCGACACGCATTGAATTAACAATTTTGTATACTATTAGAACTTTGATGAGTTTGAAATTATTTGTTTTGTAGTATTTTTGTTAGACAACAGAAATTCCTATGTGGCTTTTCAGGTAGTTTTTTCTCTGGTTAACAACAGTGGCGGATCCAGTGGGGGTTCAATTACTCCTTCTCCTGCTGTTCGAGACATATAACTGTTGTAAATACAGCTTTGGCAGACGGTATAGACTAAGATCAGCCTGCACAGTTTTGCAGTCTGATCTAAGCATATACTGCCTGCCTTTCTCCTTAATTTTGGTGAAAAATATATAGATGAATATATTTCAAAACGGAAAGCTGTCCAAACAATTTCAAAAGGATAAGTATTAGAATTGTGAAACACTAGGAAAAAGAGCATCCATTTTGTATGTTCTTATCCCTTTTACAGACATCCTGGATCCGTCACAGAACAGATCTTTGCTCTTTGAGTACTAGTATTCGGTCCGTACATACAGTTAGTTACAACGTGAAATTGACATTCACCTCAATCAAAACCATTCTAAATCGCTCACTCGGCGCTCCATTCATCCATTCCAAACGCTAACTCAAACCATTCAAAAACGCTCAAACCCATTGAAAAATATATAACCAACAACGTAATTCAAAATAAATTTGGATAGAGAAAAATCTCGATTCCACTGACGTAATTCAAATTGTAAGCGTCTAATAGGTTCTCGAAGAAATATAAAAAAAAGCTATCTATAGAACTTGTGTGTATATTTTATATACATCGCTAAATTTGTTCATTCTGAACAAAATTTGCGATATAGGATTACCTCCCATTAAATTCACTCAAAACTCGCTCCACGCTCTCATTCAATTTCATTCCAAAATCATTCCAAACCATTCACATTGTAAATTTCACGATGATGTTAACTGTATAGAGAGATGTATTTAAGTTGTTGACTTCTAGTAGGGTGATCAATTTAGAGAATTCTACTAAATAAAATAAAAAAAATCACATAAAAAATTATGATTTACAAACATGACGATTTTTCATTTGCTGCGTTTATATCATATGCGTAATTTGACAACTACAGGACGTTAAACAGGATATGAAAAAATAGGATGGTCGTACTGGTCCTTTTTATAATCAGTTAACTGACCATCTTAATCACTTGACTGGTATTTTGTTCCATAATTTTGGACCGACCGACTGAAGTTCCTATCACAGACTCCTATTGAAAGGAACATTAAGGGGATTGAGGGGATTTTGACGATTTCAAAGCACGTTTTTTTTCTTTTGCACTCTGTAGGGTAGCAGATTTGATAAGCATGCTGGTGCTTTTACTACAGAGCATTAAATCTTGTACAGTTAATTACATCAAGAAATTGACATTAAACTGAATCAAAACCATTCTTAATCACTCATTCAGCCCTCCAATCATTCATTCCAAACACTCACTCAAACCATTCAAAAACGCTCCAAACTCACTGAAAAACATATAACAACAACTTCGTTCAAAATAAAAAAAAAACTTGGGAAAAATCGGGATTTCTCTTAATTAATTGAAATTATAAGCGTCTGATAGGTTCTTGAAGAAATAGGGAGGTATCTATAGAACTTTTATGCATATTTTATTAAAGGGAGGTAATCAGTATTGCTAATTTTGTTCATCCCGAACAAAATTTGCAATACTGGATTACCTCCCATTAAATTCACTCAAAAGTCGCTCCACACATTCATTCAATTTCATTCCTAAATCATTCCATAATCGTTCACCTTGTCAATTTCACGATTTTGTTAACTGTATATGTGACCCTTAGGCGAATAGAGACCATCTGGGAACTCCGTAAAAAAATATTTGGAAAAAAGATTGATTGCATTACATGACAACCAGAGGTTTTCCATTTTTATAAGAATATCATTTACGAGAGTCAGTAAAGCTGTTACATAATAAAGGAAATGGGCATAAGCCAACTGCTTTTTGTATAAAAGATCAAACACATTTACATGGTCATTAAATCAAAACAAAGCAGATTTTAACCTCAACACTAGCTTGTATATGTATTATTGAAAGAAACTTTAACCAAATTCTAATCGGTTACTTGAAAATATAGTAAAATCGTTACTAAATGTTGCTTATTGTTCATTGAAAAAGCAACGTAACTCGAACGAGATCTTCGGCCACATACGAGACATAATATAAAATCTAATATAAAAGATATAAGAGCCAAATTCAATATCAGAGCTTAATTTTGACACTCATTTGTGTAAAACTTTACTGTTTGATGTTGTTAACTGTTATAGTAAACAATTTTGCTATGAAAGAACGACAGAAAAGTCCAGCCCTCCGTTCAGGATGACAAAACGGCGAAAACTGTTTGCCAATTATACCCCGATTTGCATGAAAATGCATTCATAACTTGCAAACTCGTATGTTCAAAATAACCATTTAGGGTAAATATAGGCATTTCTGCAAAATTTACGATGAACGATTACTAAACCCACTTTTTTCTTTGCTAATTCATAAACTGCTATCATTTTGGCAGCGAAAGTTAAGCGACTTTCAACAACATATAACGAGTTTGCTTTTGTTTTGAATTTGACTTTTCTCAGCAAAATGCGAGTTTTGCGGCCTTTTTACCTTGTGTCTCTTGTTCTCAAACAAAAGGTTACTTCAAGATAAATTATTTACTGAAATACTCATGACAGATTTATCTTTCTAAAACGGTAATTCATTATTCAACTAAGATTTTGCAAATATGTTCAAACAAGAGAAATATGGAATGACCGATCAGATGTTGGGCTCAGTTTACGTTGATCTTGAATCCAGAATATGCACAATACTCTACATTCCAACTTTCACTATCGTCTCAACCAATCATATTTAATAAATAGTGTGGGTAATTTAATGGCCGCTCCGAAATCATTCCAAAATCGCAAACTTTGCAAATTTCACGATGTTGTCTACTGTTAATATTTTCAAAATATTTCAACCTTAAACCCAGAATATGCGCAATTCTCTTCATACCCATTTTTATTATCGTCTCAAGCAATCATATTTAATGATTAGTGAAGGCAGGTTTATGGCCGCAATTTTATCTTGATTGAAATTTAAAGTTTCCGGATGCGAATAAATTTCATCTGTGTTGATGGACGATTTGACACGAAAATCCCGGCATTCATGCCTCACGGTGAAGTATTTATTGATTGATGCAGAATTTGATAGACTTTTTGCGCTTTATAAATCTTGTTTCATTGCGATCTGGTATATCGAAACGAATGTCTTTAAATCATTTAGGGACAGACGTAGAATTTTTTTTAACTCCATCATGTATTCGTTACAGAATGACACGATTGTTTTTCCATTTTAATGCCATTTTACACGTGTTTATGTAATTTCGAATTCGTATTCTCTAGCCCGAAAGAAATTTCTATACGGCAATGATCCTAGAAAAATCATTTCATGTGGTGTCTGAAACGGGGAGTATTCAAAATATGATAGTAAATTAATTTAGGAAGAATATAAGATCAAGAAAAAACGACGAACCTTTGTCGGAATTCCAGGTTTATAATGAATACAAAATTTTGCGCAAGTGTTTTGGGGTACTTCTGAAATTCCATTCTTGTTTGACAAGCAAAACAATCAAAATGTCATTTTCTTAAAGTAATTGTTATCTTACACGGAAAATGTAACAAAGTTTATCATTTATTAGAGAAATGTCCAAGAAAATCTGAAACTGAAATTCGAATATTGAGGATTTTGAAGGGAACACATTTTTGTAGAAGACACAAAAATATAAATTCACAACACATTCTTCTTCCTGATTACGTTTAACGGTCATTTATGTAAAAACAATTGTTATGAAGATCTTGATAAAATCATGTTTACAATGTACCACTACATGGAACTCTGTACGTAAAAAATATGGGGGGCATCTAAGATGGCGGATGTTATTCGATTTTTCCCTCAACCCAAGTATTCTTTGTTATAAAGAAAAAACTTAGTTCTGTCATGTGATAAATTGTAACAGAATCTTAATATCATTTTCACTTCATGAACCATGTAAAATTTTCAAACATCATACAAATAAACGCATGTTATAATATGACCTACGTCGCCGGAGTGAAATAACACTGTTGAATATTTTTGTTTTACATGGGTGTTATTACACTAACGGAATAACTATGCAAATGAGCTTAGAGCGAATAGCAAAGCTATTTTGTAACTGCAAAAATGACATAATAATTGATATATTGTGACGTCAGTTTTAAGGTGCGTAATGAGTTACGCTGAAAATTAAAATTTTGAATTTCAAGAATTTTGACGATATGTAGCAAAAATTCGGGTCATATCATAAAAAGAATAAAAACATTGTGCTCATAAAAGACATAATTTATTAAACTCGTCGTCTAAAACAGATAAAAACTCGGCACAGCCGCGTTTTTATCTGTTAATAGATAACTCGTTAAATAAATTCGGTATTCAATGACCACTCATTCAATATCCTCTAATATAGAATATATAAGAGCCTTATTCAACAGTAAAGCTAAAATTTGACACTGATTTGTGTAAAACTTTTTTGTTTGATGTTGTTACCTGTCTTAGTAGACAAATTTGCTATAGGTAGATTTTGCCCGATGAGCCGTGAAAACTAATTTTAATGGTTAAATTCCCGTGCTATTTTTTCAAATTAGAAAAAAACAGGTTTAAACAATACCTAAACATGATACAAATGACCTTTCAAATCAAACGTATTTCTTGTCTAGGATCGTAAGGATTACTTATTCATGTACTTTCAAAGTTTAAAATTGGGTATCACATTCAATTCCTATTATATGCTTTTTGAAATATACCTGATAAACCTATGGAAATGGACTCAACGCCTACGTCAGACCTCAGTTTTAAAAATTAACCTATATGAAAGAACGACAAAAAAGTCCAACCATAGGTTCAGGATGACAAAACAGCGCAAACTGTTTGCAAATTATACCCGCTTTGCATGAAAATGCATTTATAACTTGCAAACAGTTTGTACCGTGTCGTCATCCCTAACCACAGGGCAGAGTGCAGGATGCAAAACTTATGCGAACATTTAAAAATGTGACCCGCTTTGCACGCTCGTACACGTGCAAAGCGGATCCTAATTTTTGCAAATTTTCATAAACGGTTTCATCGTTTCATCTTACAGGTAAATGCTTTGGGAATGAATAAGGAATGAAATTGAATGAGTGTTTCGAGCTAGATTTGAGTGAATCTAATGGGAGGTTATTCTATATAGTAAATTTTGTTCAGGATGGACAAAATTTGCGATATTGATTACCTTCCTTTAATACAAGAAATACATTCAAGTTTTATATATGACTCCAATTTTTTTCAAGAACCCATGAGGCGCTTATAATTTGAAATATGTCAGTGAAACCGCGATTTTTCTCAATCAAAATTTGTTTTGAATGACGTTCGTTTTTCTGTATTTTTCAATGGGTTTGGGCGTTTTTGAATGGTTTAAGTGAGTGTTTGAAATGAATGAATGGAGTGCTGAATGAGCGATTTAGAATGGTTTTGATTGAGGTGAATGTCAATTTCACGATGTAACTAACTGTAAACACGAGAAAGGCAATTCATTGACATGTGTCCGTAAATTGTTTCTAATTCCGAAACAAATGTTAACAAAATATAGACAAATGATGCTAAATGAGGCAAGAGGCTCAAACGACGGTAACATACCGGCAAAGTAGCCATGTTATTCAGAAGGAACGACATTTAATTGACATTAAATATGTAATTTAGATGTTAATGTAAAGAACATCTAAAGAAAGTTAATAGTAGACAATAGATGCAATAAATTTGATTTACGACGATGTAATTTTAACATCTTTATCTCTTGTAACCTTTTAACTGAGCACATAATAGATTATTCTATGCGATCAAATTGTGCATTTTAACGAGGTATTTAAACGGGAGTATAAATGTTCAAGTTTCAATGAGGCGCCAATGAACAATGTTACATTGAGAAAGAAGGGGATGCGAGTCGTACAAGTATGACCATCGTGAAATTGACATGGTTAATTATTTTGGAATAAATATAGGGATAAGTGTATTTTTTCACTACCTTTATTGGAGTATAAAATGCAATTGCCGTAGCACATGGCAAATAACGCCGGGCGTTATTTTTGAGCCATGTGCTAAGGTAATTGCACTTTATACTCCAATAACCACAAAGAACAAAACACCCGGCCATTATAATTACAATCCTTTAGATCTAAGAAACAATTAAAATTCTCTGCCATATAATGGAAGGTTCAAGTCTACTTTCTGATCAAATCGCGATGAAGAGTTATTAGAAAAGGGAAGCGAGGGATTTTTGAGTTCCTACAACACGTGACTTGCAGATGTATGGTCGGGGGTTTCTCTGAAATACCTATTGCATATTAGACAGAAATAAAGTGCAACAGATTTCCCCATGTGATGCGATTTAAACCAATAAATTCTTGATTGTATTGGATTGGAATTATTCTGTTATAAAATTGAATGATTCGAATAAACTAGTTTTGCATGAAATGAAAGAGAGGTAAAACAATATCGCTTACTTCGCTCGTTAATTCTCTCTCTCTCTCTCTCTCTCTCTCTCTCTCTCTCGCTCTCTCTCTCACTCTCTCTCTCTCTCTCTCTCTCTCTCTCTCTCTCTCTCTCTCTCTCTCTCTCTCTCTCTCTCTCTCCCTCCCCTCTCTCTCTTTCTCTCTCTCTCTCTCTCTCTCTTTCTCTCTCTCTCTCCCCCCTCTGCCCCTCTCTCTTTCTCTCACTTTCTCTCTCCCCCATTTTGTCTCTCTCAAGGACGTTATAACATCAGGATCGAGCCTTCGAGCTTTCGAGATCAATTTAATAAGCTTAAGCTTTCGTCGAAATCGAAATGAAATAAATCATTACATAACAAATTTTTAGCCAATTAGTATGCAGACACTAACCCGTATGTCGTATTACTCAGAAATGAAAGAAGGCCTGAAGGAAGGCGGAATAATGATTTTGGATTCTGAAAATCTTCCTAAAGCGAAAAGCCTACAACATGACGGGTCTGTGCTTATAAGCTTGCGAGTCAGTGCTTACAGTTAACAACATCGTGAAATTGACAAGATGAATGATTTTTGAACGATTTTTGAATAAAATTGAATGAGTTTGTGGAGCGAGTTTTGAGTGAATTTAATGGGAGGTAATCCAATATTGGAAATTTTGTTCAGGATGAACAAAATTAGCAATGTTAATAACCTCCCTTTAAAAATTCGCCTATATGTTCTATAAATAGCTTCCTATTTCCTCAAGATCTAATCAGACGCTTACAATTTCAATTAATTGAGTGAAATCCCGACTTTTTTTCCCAGCTATTTTCATTTTGAACGAAATTGTTGCTATATGTTTTTCAGTGAGTTTGGAGCGTTTTTGATCGATTTGAGTGAGTGTTTGGAATGAGTGAATGGAGCGCTGATTGAGTGATTTAGAATGGTTTTGATTGAGATGAATGTCAATTTCACGATGTAACTAACTGTATCAGGATAGAAACTTTTCGCAAATCTAAAATGCCACACAAACAAGATGAACAAAATTAGCAATATTGGATTACCTCCCTATAAGCCTTAAAACTAGCTCTACACTCTTACAATTTCATTCCTAAATCATTCCAAAACCATTCACTTTGTCAATTTCACGATGTTGTTAACTGTACGAGCTCATTTTATACCTCTGCCACCCACATTAATTACGTAAGGATTGCTTGGTATGCAAATTCACGGACTTTACGACATAAACTCCGTGTCAGAGTTGTGTTAAGCACATTACTTTACGTTGTTTGAAACAGTTGTGAAATATTTTCAACTCTTGCAAATCACGGACAGTCAAAATAGAGGATATTGAATAAGTGGTCATAGCATACCGAATTTACTAAACCAGTCATCTATTAACAGGTAAAAACGAGGCTGCGTCGAGTGTTATCTGTCTTAGATGACGAGTTAAGTAAATTCGGTATTTTATGAGCACAAATTTTATATTCTATTTATAATATGACCCGAATTTTTGCGAAAACCGTCAAAATTTTTGAAATTCAACATCTCAATTTTCCGCGAATCTCATAACGTCGTTTAAAACTGACATCACAATACATACATTATGACGTCATTTTCGCTGTTACAAAATAGCGTTGCTATTCGTTAGGGCTCATTTGTATAGTCATCCACTAGTGTAATAACACCGGTGTAATATCAAAAATATCCAACGGGGTTATTTCACTTCCACGACGTAGGTCAGATTATAAATTACTTTCTTTGATCTACTGTTTATATGGGCGTGAAATTGATACCCTCTTTGATATAAAACGTTGACATTTCCAACGATTTCATGTGTGCGTGAATGACAGATATTTGGAGGTTTGGGTAAGCACACGCTGAATTTAAAACTTTCTCCGATATTGATCAGAGACTTGAGGTCCTTAGCCATCTTTAAAGCGCGTAGTGAAGACTCTGATCAGACTGTGCTCATGCACAGGCTGGTCTGAGTTTCACGTCGTGCACATGTAAAATTTGTTGGAAATGTCACGCACAGACTCATTTTTCTTTCGAAAGGGTCATTGACCCAGATTTTATAACAGGCGGTTGTCACAGAACAACTGCTGTCGAACCCACAAACATTTCACAATGAATTACGACCTTTAGATTTGACTTTCAGCTTTAGAATAGTTTAAATGACACTTGTACATATCGAAATCGGAGGGAACATCTGCGTCATATTAAAATAACCCGCAAATAAATGTTCGACTCCCTCGGGATTCGAATCAGGGACCTCTACATCCGAAAGCGAGCGCTCTACCATGTCGCTATAGAAGCTAGCTTGTACGGCAAGGCAGTACAAACACTCCTTATACTCAACCCGGCTACATTAACCCTCTTCGACAATTAAGATTCTTCCACGAATCTTCTCAATTCAATATCATACGGCTACCTAATCACATAGCCACCACCTCATGTGGGTTATTTACGGTGGACGCCAAATGTAACCCGCAATTACTTTTTCGATCCCGTCGGGATTCGAACCCGGCTACATTATTTTGAAATCCACAGATTTGTATGAGCTACGCTCCGGACAAAACTTAAACTTGACCTTCTGTATGATCTTGACCTTACAGATGCAGAAAAATTCAATTAAATGTGGCATTTCTGATTATTTGTGGGGATCAATTGTATGGATGTATTTTGAAAACCATTTGTATATAATTTATTGTTGGTTGGTTCTATCAAATTTCATGCATTCTGATAGGCTGAAAAATAAGTTTCATTCCCCAATGAATTAATTTTCATTCCGCAGCAATTTTGTAAGCTTCCACTCAAAGTAGTCTCGAAAGCAACCTGTCCCATTTGGAGAATTATTTAAATTTTTGCTTTATGATATCAAATTATAAGATTGGAAGAAACGTTTGTTGATTTCATGGAGGTATGAAACTAAAAACCTAATCACACTCAATGAAATAAACAATTATTCTCTTCATCTCTTAATTGTAAGCGATATACTCCGGCAAAATTCAGACGGACTAATGTATAGACTCACCAACGCAGTTAAGAACATGGTGAAATCGAAACGTCTTCAAGGACCAATCAGACACTTGAAAGTCCACGCCAGATGATAAAATCGTAGAATAAATAGATTGATTTGAATTTATTGTTGAAAGTCTTGAACGATTTTTAAATGTTTTCTTGTGATTTTGGAGCGTTTATGATCGATTTGAGTGAGTATTTGGAAAGAATGAATGGAACGCTGAGTGAATGATTAAGAATGATTCTGATCGGAATGTATGTCAATTTCACGATGTTTTTAACTGTATTACGGGTCTACTACATTAAAACTTACCTATCTCTCAAGAAAAAAAGAATCTATTAGCTGATTCATAGAATATATATGCCAGTTATACAATTTCCGCTATGGTGGTATTTGTACTGTTTCTTCCGAAAACCATTTTGGGACGACGATGACAAATCGCCGGTTTTTACCGGGCCTTTTGACATTTGCACTTCCGTCTGTCTGACAACAAACGGGAAAGTTGTGTTAAATTTGACGGAGATTTCCGCACAAAGCGTTTTAAGAGGGTGCGAACGGACCAGCTTTATCATATAAACGCCAATTCTTAAGACATAAGATGGTGCTTAATCACGGAAAATATACTTGATAGAAATAAACTTAACTCAATAAGAAATGTCCACAAAATATAGATATAACCAAAAACCCTTAAACGATTTCTAAACTTTCTTTGCTGCTGTTAGTAGAAAAAAACTATAATAGCCGCATTATAGGGATGTAATAATGATGCTACCGAAAGCCGTTGTTAAACAGATACGCCTCGCACGACAACACCATCAGAAAAGAGTTCACATAATGGTAATTTCAAAATAAATTACAGTTCCAATTTTGCAAGTAAGCTCTTTTGCAATGCCCACACTTGCTTTCTTTCGAATTGGCAACTGTAATTAATTATGAAATTATTCCATATATGTTGCTTTATGATTGTTCGCCCAAAGACTACAGTAAAAGATTAAAATTTGTATAAAGGTTTTTAAATAGTCCAATCTATATTTTGTAGACGTTTCTTTTGGTATTATGTAGACTAATTAGCATGTCCAAATAAATATTGAGGGATATTTCTTCTGTTAAAAGTTAAGCTAAAAACCGGCGTGGGTGGTATTAGACTATAATTTAGATTTTAATAAAAACAAAACATTCAAAAAGTTACTTTACATATATTATTATTAATGAAAACGTTTGTTCTAATAGAAATCATGAAATGGACTATAAACTTAACCAGGGGTGTACAGTTAACAACATCGTGAAATTGACAAGGTGAATGATATTGGAATGAAATTGAATGAGTGCGATGAGTGGGCTTTGATTGAAATTAAGGAGAGGTAATCCAATGTCGCTAGCAAAATTGGATTACCTCCCTTAAATAAAAAATGCTTACACGTTCCATACATAGCTTTCTATCTTTCCAAGAACCATTCGTACGCTTTAAAATCAAATTCAGTCAGTGAAATCGCGATCTTTTGCTAGCTTTTTTTAAATTTTGAATGTAGTTGTTGATCGTTTCATATTAGTGATTTTGGAGCGTTTATGAATGGCTTGATTGAGTGTTTTAAATGGATGAATGGAGGGCTGAGTGAGCGATGGAGAATGAATACGATTGAGATGAATGTCAATTTTACGATGTAACTAACTGTAGATAGGACTTTCTCCACTTGTGCATGGACAAGGAAGAGATAATTTTTTACTTGTCAAGGGTCAAAAACAACTTGTTCGGAAAAAATCAATCAATTTTTGAAAAAAAAAAAAATAGATTCATTAAGATGAAAATGCTGGACTCCAGCATTTTCTTCATTAAAAAATAATGACTTCTACCCTTTGAATATGATGATTTATCTATTAGATCTGTTAAATACCATTCTGAGATTTGTCCTGCTATTGTCTTTTGCACAGACAAGTTGCATTGAAAAAATGTATTTGTCCGTAAGTGGAAAAGCCCGTGTCGGACAAGTCTGGCATGGTAATTCCACACCCCTGACTAAACACTTGAGCAATGTACAGTCGATATTGCTCGAGCGACCACGTCTATTAAGCGACCAATTTTATTAAGCAACCACGGTAAAAAGTCCCTTCACCGTAAGCAAAATCTCTGAAAAAGAGGACATTCTTAACGAAAAATTGGTTATTGTTGAATCTTATGTTGATGGAAGCCATTAGAATCGTCTCAATAAGACGATTCTAATGGGTTTAAACATCATAAGATTCAGTACGACTTGACCGACAATCTATGAATGCTATCAAAATGAACTGTCACATTTATAATAATATTTTGTATTAAGCGACCATTCCCATAAACGACCGCTTTTTGGTGGTCCCTTAAGAGCTCACTTAACACAAGTTTTACTGTATTTCTACCTAAGACTCGAGATAATCATTCTAAATGTCGAATATTGACACAATTAACATTGAGTTTTTCACGGTCTCTTTTTTCATCGCTTTTTGAACACTCAGGAAAATGGAAAAGGAGAAATTGCTGGTTATTTTAGAATATCTCCAATTGCAAATTGTTTCCATTTTGACGTTAACAATCCATTATTTCATATTTTGGTTAAGAAAGGATATGCAAGTCATTTACTTCTTTTGTCTTAACTTTAAAATACTTTCATCAGTTTTAAAGCTCCAACTTTTACCTTAAGACTCATAAGGTATAATCTAATGTGTTTTTATCACATCTACAGTATTACATCGTGAAATTGACAAGCCTTCCATTTAAAACCATCCAAAACACTCGATCACCGAGCGCTCTAATCATTCGTTCCAAACATTCACCCAAATATCTCAACACTCTGAAATTGTTAAAAAATTCTTTGAAACCGTTCATAATGATCAACATTTCAATAAAATCGACTAAATTGTGCAGCAATTTAGTCGATTTTATTGAAATGTTGTAATTGACTGGTGTTGGATTTTTTAAGCGTCTGATTTGTTGGTGAAGGCACGAATTCAGAAAAATACGCAAATTTCTTTAAAGAGAGGTAAAAGTTATTGCCAATTCCGTCTAATTGAACGAAATTATCGAATATGTTTTACCTCCCTTGAATATCATTCAAAACTCACTAGACACACTTATTCAATTTCTTTTCAAAATATTTCCAAAATAATCAATCCAACATGTCAATTTCACGATGATGTTTACTGTATGTCAGATATTTCTTAATTGAACAAGCAGATCTCTAACCTTTAAGACGATCATAAGTGTGCAAGACATCAACTGAAGATTTTGTAAATTACCCAAGAAAGTCTGTACAACCTTGTCGATGTTAGCATCGTCGCTCTTTAAAACTTCACTATGTTCTGCAAAGACAATAGCGTTTTTAAAAAGTAAAGAGTAGAAACCTGGAATTTCTAATGCTCCGGGGATGCTAAATGTAGCCATGTTAGGCCTATGGCGATAACATTGTGTACATTCAGCCAGAATGTTAAACATTTCCATCACTCTATTGGCTATATTAGCATCGTTCCATAAAATAGGATTTGAGCAGCATGTTTTTTTCTTTTTGGGGAAAAAGTACTTAGCGATACATTTGGCATATCTATATGTTCTTATTTGTCCACTTTTTCTTCCACATTGTAAAAATGGAGTACACTCAAATTCAGGAATAGTAAGCCGCGCGTCTAAGTAATGTCTAAATAAGATTTTTGTGTTGGTAAACATGTTTTCCAAAATGGCAAATACCTCAAGTTCCGGGTCAGAACGAAAGGTCGTTTGTATAAAACGTAAGCATCTTTCCCTGTCTATATTTTTTGTTAAATCTGATTGTTCGGAGTTCGTTGCGTTAATGATGTATGCTATATCAGTTTTCGTCACAGGCATGCAAAAACAAACATCTATGTCTACATTAATGTTGTATAATGTTGATCGCAAATGGACAGTTATAGCAGTGCTCGATATGCACGGATTTGCTGCCAACATCCAACAATTACGGTCGTATTTGTCAATGGCTGTCTTTAATTCATGCATAAACAAATCGAAAAACAATCTGTTTAAATCTCCTAAATTGAGATTAGTTAAGCCTTTCACTGATATCGAGTTGTTTAGTTCATCAATTACATCAATCATTCCCCCTTTTAAACCAGTTACAAATTGGTCAGTTAACCTAGATAACCTTAAATTTTGTCCCTTTTCTCTAAAAATGTCGTCCCTTTCACAGAACGATTTATTACGAATATAACCAGAACCGCTTCTAAATTTCTGATCACCTGTTACTTTATTTCGATTGCTATTTGATGAATTTGTCGTGTTCTTTGCTTTGGTATGAAAACGTTTATCTAAGTTACTAAGAAATCCTGAGCATTCTTGGCAGGTTTTAATAAAGGAGATTGCTTCTTCTCTCAAGCCTAGCGCTCTTATCACCATATTATCAGAATAAACAGCCGGGGAAAAATCAACGTCTCTTATTTTGAATTTATCTTATAACTATACAAATATCCGTGTGATAACACCCCGTATGATATTTTTTGTGATATCACATAGTTATTTTTAGAACAATTATATAATGCGGTTATTTTTAGAAACTTGCATTCCAGTGAAAAACATCAACGAAAAAGGCAAATAGAGCTTATAAGATAAATATAATACATACTTAGTGTATTGTATGAAAAAAATATCTAACTCGGTTGTGAGAATTGATAATTGTCTCGGCAGAGCCTCGCCAATTAACAATTCTCCCAACCTCGTTAGATATTTTTTCATATAATACACTAAGTATGTATTATATATATATCGAACATAATAAGGAAATCAAATTCGTCTATTTCTCCGATTTTCGTTCCCTCAGCAACACTCCCAGTCTTTATTAGTCTACACGGTTTCAACGAAGGGTCATTTTTGTTGATATTTAAGACAACAGCTTCCATGATATTGTTGATCTCCTTTTCCACGGCTTGGCCCCTTTCTGTCTCAAAACCCCCCAAATCTTTATCGAATACACTCAAAAATGTTTTAAGCCCATTTTCATTTTCCGCATCACTGGACTTTAAACTCGTATGTTTCTGAATATCATTGTTCTCACTGACATGTGCAAATGCATCTATATTCCATTTTCCATAAGGCCAGGGAGGCCTGGTCAACTCTTGCTCCATCATAATTTACGTACTTTATATGCTGTACTGCGAAATAAGTTCAATACACAAGTGGAACTCCAAGTTGGCAAGCGTACATACAATCGGAAAACCCCAGCGTAATTAACAATTGGAATTTCCCTATGTTACATAAGCTGTTGAGAAAATAGATACTGTGGTTGATCTAGAAATTCGTTGTCAAAATAATCATATAATTGAGACTGTGCGTGATATTTCCAGCACAAAAAAGTTAGTAATATCGAACTATTGACCGTCATTCCGATCAAAACCGCGGGCCATTCTAAATTCCTCATTCAGCGCCAAAGAATTGTGTCTGTCGTCAGTAGAATATAAAGACTGATCTTACTCTATACTGGCCGCCAAAGATTTGTATACATCGTCAGTAGAATTTTAAGACTGATCTTACTCTATACGACTGCTTAAGATGTGTAAACTAGTATGTGCTAATCTTAGTCTATACTGACCGCCAAAGATTTGAATATGTCGTCAGTAGGCTCTAAAGACTGATCTGATTCTATATTGACTGCCAAAGATTTGTATGGGTGCTAATCTTACCCTATATTGACTGCCAACGATTTTTATGTGTGCTTATCTTACTCTATACTGTCCGCCAAAGATTTTTATATATCGTCAAAAGGTTCTAAAGACTGACCTTACTCTATACCGACCGCCAAAGATTTGTTTGTGTGCTAATCTGACTCTATACTGGCCGCCGAAGATTTTTATGAGTGCTAATCTTACTCTATATTGACTGCCAAAGACTTGTGTGTGTGCTTATCTTACTCTATATTGACTGCCAAAGATTTGTATGTGTGCTAATCTGACTCTATACTGACCGCCAAAGATTTGTATATGTGCTAATCTTACTCTATACTGACCGCCAAAGATTTGTATATATCGTCAGTAGGTTCTAAAGACTGATTCTACTCTATATTGACTGCTAAAGATGTGTTTATGTGCTAATCTTAGTCTACACTGGCCGCCAAAGATTTGTAAATATCGCCATTAGGCCCTGAGGACTGATCTAACTCTATATTGACTGCCAAAGATTTGTATATGTTCTAATCTTACTCTATATTGACTGCCAAAGACTTGTGTGTGTGCTTATCTTACTCTATACTGACCGCCAAAGATTTGTATGTGTGCTTATCTTACTCTATACTTACCACCAAAGATTTGTATGTGTGCTAATCTTAGACTATACTGACCGCCAAAGATTTGTATATATCGTTATAAGGCTGTAAAGGCCGATCTAACTCTATATTGACTGCCAAAGATTTGTATTAAGCTAATCTTAGGTTATACTGACCGCCAAAGATTTGTATTTATCGTCAGTAGACTCTCAAGACTGATATTACTCTATATTAATTGCCAAAGATTTGTATATGTGCTAATCTTACTCTATACTGGCCGCCAAAGATTTGTATATATCGTAAGTAGGCCCTAAACACTAATCTAACTCTATATTGTCTGCCAAAGATTTTTATGTGTGCTAATCTCACTCTAAATTGACTGCCAAAGAATTGTATGTGTGCAAATCTTACTCTAAACTGACCGCCAAAGATTTGTTTATATCGTCAGTAGGTTATAAAGACTAATCTTACTCTATATTGACTGCGAAAGATTTTTATGTGCGCTAATCTTACTCTATACTGACCGCCAAAGATTTGTTTATATCGTCAGTAGGAACCTTAAGACTGATCTTACTCTATACTGACTGCCAAAGATTTTTATATGTGCTAATCTTACTCTATACTAGCCGCCATGTATATGTGCCAATCTTAGGCTATACTGGCCGCCAAAGATTTGTATATGTGCTAATCTTACTCTATACCGACCGCCAAAGATTTGTATATATCGTCAATAGGCTCTAAAGACTGATCTTACTCTATACTGACCGCAAAGATTTGTATATGTGCCTATCTAAGTCTTAATCTTAATCTTAGTCTATACTGACCCCCAAAGACTTGTATATATCGTCAGACTGATCCTACTCTATATTGACTGCTAAAGATTTGTATATATCGTCAGTAGGCTGTAAAGACTGGTCTTACTCTTTATTGACTGCCAAAGATTTTTATATGTGCTAATCTTACTCTATACTGACCGCCAAATACTTGTATATATCGTCAGACTGATCCTACTCTATATTGACTGCCAAAGATTTGTATATATCGTCAGTAGGCTGTAAAGACTGTATCTTCTCTATACTGGTAGCCAAAGATTTGTATATGTGCTAATCTTAGTCTATACTGACCGCCAAAGATTTGTATATGTCGTCAGTAGGCTCTAAAAACTGATCTTACTCTTTATTGACTGCCAAAGATTTGTATATGTGCTAATCTTACTCTATACTGACCGCCAAAGATTTGTATATGTCGTCGGTAGGCTCTAAAGACTGAATCTAATCTATACTGGATGCCAAAGATTTGTATATGTGCTAATCTTAGTCTATACTGACCGTCAAAGATTTGTATACATCGTCAGTAGGCTCTTAAGACTGATCTTACTCTATATTGACCGCCAAAGATTTGTATATGTGCTAATCTTACTCTTTACTGACCGCCAAAGATTTGTATATGTGCTTATCTTACTCTTTACTGACCGCCAAAGATTTGTATATGTGCTATTTTTACTCTATATTGACTGCTGAAGATTTGTATATGTGCTAATCTTACTCTATAATGACCGCCAAAGATTTGTTTATATCGCCAGTAGACTGTAAAGACTGATCTTACTCTAAACTGACTACCAAAGATTTGTTTATGTAGTCACTGGACTATAGAGACTGATCTCACTCTATACTGACCGCCAAAGATTTGTATGTGTCGTCAGTAGGCTGCAGAGACTGATAATAGTCTATACTGAATTCCAAAGATTTGTTACTTTCGTGAAAAGCAGGAGAAGGTTTGACTTTATCTTAACCATAAACTGAAAACGGAATTGTTTTCTTTCTGGGAAGAAAACATTGTTGAAATTCATAACATTTTTTCTCTTTCCAAATTATTTTATGTAATTGCATGGTAGTTAAAACAATTTATTAATCCAAAATATTGGCACTGGTATAATTTACACGATTATGATATGAACAGTACGAGATGGCTTAACTTAAGGTAATGGAACCGTAATAGTTTCGCAACATTTCGGAACTCATGATCCTTCACAATGTTGACCGAGGTTTCCTCATGAAAATCATTAAGAAACCTTGGTAAACACAGTTAAAGTTCATTACTTCCAAAATGTTGTGGAACTATAACGGGTCATCTACCTTAAGGCAAAGGACCAGTACAGTAAACAACATCGTGAAATTGACAAGGCGAATGATTTTGGAATTATTTCGGAATGGAATTGAAAGAGTTTGTGGAGCGAGTTTTGAGTGAAATTAAAGGAATGCAATCCAATATCGCTAAGTTTGATCAAGATGAACCATTATGATTACCTCCCTTAAATGAAATATACGTACTTTTCTGTTTGTACATCTTCGTGTACCAATCAGACACTTGAAAGTCCACACCAGCTAATAAAATAGTAGAATAAATAAATCGATTTGAATTCATTGTCGAATGTCTTGAACGACTATTGAATGTTTTCCTTTGATTTCTGAGCGTTTTCATCGATTTGAGTGAATGTTTGGAATGAATGAATGGAGCGCCGAGTGAATGATTCAGAATGATTTTGATCGGAGTGATTGTAAATTCACAATGTTTTTTAATGTAACAATTCAGCAACAATGTAACAATTCAGCAACAATTCGGAAGTAATGAACTTTAACAGTGTTAAACGAGTTTTCATAACAATTTCATTCGGAAAACTCGGTCAACATTCTGAATGATCTTTACTTCGAAATTGTGCGAAACTATTACGGGTCCACTTACATAAACATTCTTTCGGATTCCATTTTTTTCATAAGATTTTTAAAAACATGGCTGTTTAATAAAGTATTTTAAAAACAAATACAGTTGACGCTGGCAAATTTCACAGGATATCCTTCAATGTCATGACTTGCAGAATACAGATGGTAACATGCACCTTTACTGTACGATAACAAATATTCTATGTTACGATTAAATCATAGAGTTTCCCTTTTCTTTGTACACACTTCTCTAGCCCTGCGTCAAGGATGACAAAACGACGCAAACATCGTGAAATTGACGTTCGCCTCAATTAAAACCGTTCTGGATCGCTCACTCACCGCTCCATTCATTCATTTCAAACACTCACTCAAACCATTCAACAACGCTCAAACCCACTGAAAAATATAGAATCAACAAGGTCATTCAAAATGAATTTTGACAGAGATTTAACTCGATTTCACTGACATAATTCAAATCATTGGCGTCACATAGGTTCTTGAAGAAAAAGAAAGCTATGTGTAGAATTTTCATGCATTTTTATTTAAGGGAGGTAATCATTATCGCAAATTTTGTTCATCCTGAACAAAATTTGCGATATAGGACTACCTCCCATTAATTTCACTCAAAACTCGCTCCTCACACTCATTCAATATCATACCTTAATCATTCCAAAATCATTCACCTTGTTAATTTCACGATGTTGTTAACTGTAACTGTTCGCTCCTTTTTATCATCCTGATCGCAGGGCAGACTTCTAAAGCAGCCATTCAGTATTTTTTTATTTTTCAAATATGTGACCCGTCACGCAAAAAAATGGACCATCTCGGTAGTGCGTAAAGTGTCTACCCTAGTCAGACTGCGCAAACTGCGTAGACTGACTTTGGTGGAAACTTTACGTACTTTAATTATTTTCTGAATCTTGAAT
This sequence comes from Fragum whitleyi, assembly GCA_948146395.1. NCBI lineage: Eukaryota > Metazoa > Mollusca > Bivalvia > Cardiida > Cardiidae > Fragum > Fragum whitleyi. The sequence continues at coordinate 6,852,511 of OX411560.1, forward strand.
AATCAATCTACCTTGCTGTGAAAGAATTTATAAAACGCGGTCTCTGGTTGGCCTGTAATAGAACCAATCTCTTTGTCGAATGTTTATTTTACGGAGTTCCCTTTTCTTTTGACGGATCGAATATTATTGAACTTAAGCTTACTTTGAACGGTCATTCATATAATATACTACAGATGAGAACATCGTGAAATTGACATGATGAATGATTTTGGAATGAAATTGAATGAGTCTGTGGAGCAAGTTTTGAGTGAAATTAGAGGGAGGTTATACAATAACGCTTTTCTTTAAGATGAACAAAATTAGCGATATTCAATACCACCCCCTTTTATAAAATATGCATACAGGTTGTATTAATAGCTTTCTATGTCTTCACGAACCAATCATCACCCAATCATCACCCAATCAATTAATTCAATTATATAAGTGAAATCGTCGATTTTATTTATCGATTTTATTTAGAATGCAGTTGTTTATCATATCATGTTTATTGATTTGGGGACGTCCTTGAATTGCTTGAGCGAGTGTTTGGAATGAATAGATGGACATCTTGTCGAACCAAGGGATACGAACGTTTTACTTATCTTACCCTTGGCTGATTGAATGGGTTATTTCTGTACGCGTGACGTCACAGAACGGAAAACGAGGCGGACCAATCAGTAACCTTCTTACAAAAAGGTCCGACAGCGGGAGGTATGTTAGATCAATATACCCCGCGGCTGCTTTCCAGATGTGAAATTAACCCTTAGAATTGCGCTTAACACCTTCAGTTTTAGGTAATTGTGACACTTAGCGAGACCGAAATACACAATCACAAAAACTGTTCGAAATTCCTATATCTGTTCAAATGAAAACATATCTTTTTAATAATTTGATGGTACATTGAAAGGTTCTCAATTTCTTCTTTTTCTACCCTCGATGACAGTGTATTACGATTTTTCAATGTTTATTTGAATTTTCAAGTTATTTAATCAATCAATACTTGTTTAAGATTTCAATGTTTTAGACCTTATCGATGTCATACTCCAATATAATAGAATGCATCTATATTGAAGTAGGCGAAATTTAAAATTTGAAATAAATTCAATAATTAAGCCGTCTTATAAATAGATATAATTTAGAAATGATAATTTACTTGAATTTTCATATGAATTCTTTTATTCGGGAGTTTTTCTCCTTCTTTTCCAGCAGACTTTTCTTTAGACAAATTAAATGACAAGAGATATAAAGAGAATAAAATATGAAAATAAATAAAGAAAGAAAGAAAATAATAGAACAATTTTTAGTAAAAATCCTCTATCTGTGTAAAATAAATCTCGTGTGAGAATATTGTGGGAGCCGAAGAATTAATCAATTTATTTGTTTATTGTTATAATTTGTCTTCATAACTTATTTATTTGTTTATTTATTTGAATTAATTTTAATTTTAAAAGTACCCATATTGCAGGTAGTCACAATGTTACGATATATTTAAAACTTACATTTGCTATGAAACAACTTATTCACGACGTTTAAAACAAAGCAATCACGCGCAATGTCCAATCCAAATCGAATTACACATGTATTTGTAATTAAAAAGGGATTATTTGATGTTTATCTCTTATATATACGATATATACGTGTTTTAATGTGGGGTAGTCCAAAATCTCGTGGCTACAGCTTTTTCAAGTTATGTTTAAGTAGTTTTGCCGTCCATTGACTATATTCTATGTAGTATAGAAATATATTTGCTTTCAATAAATAAAAAAAAAAACAAAAAAAAAACTGGCCATTAATTTTATTTATTTCATAATTTCTTTTTTTTTGGGGGGGGGGGGGGGGGGGGGGGGAAAGAGAGAATGCTATCCAAAATGTTCTTCTATGGAACAATATGGGGGATAGATTAACTCAAAATCATTTCATGTTATTTTTGTTAGTCAGCAAAAATACAAACTGGGTGAAAGATTATGTCTGAATTCCCAACTCACATTTTTTTATGTAATTTAAGGGGGGAGAGATTCGTAAACATTCACGGTGGACAATGAGGAAACCTTCGGCTTACTATTCCTATCATTCCGATAAAAAGGAACTGATTTATATTTTGTTGATTTTATAAATCTATCTGTCACCGAATAAAAACGTCTTAAAAAGTTAGCGTCTTCGATACGACGCATTTTCTTTATCCAAGAATGAAGGGTTATCTACACAGTCGTCGGAACACAACAGGTTGCCATAGGGATTAAAAGGTACCGATGTCGTTTTGTAAGAAGCTCTCTGATTGGCAGTCACAGAAATCGCGTTTGACCTTTTGATTGGCCGGCTAAAAATAAATCGTACAGAAAATACCTATTTATTCAGTCAAGGGGTATTCGAGAAGATCTTATCGATTCGATACCCCTTGACTCGTGAAGATGATAGATGGAGCGATGAGGGCTTTATTTAGAATGGCTTTGATTAGAATGACAGTCGAATTTACGATTTTACTAACGCTGTACCTTTAAATAAGGCATTAAGTTAGGTTAATTGTGATGATTTAAAACAAGAAGTCGCGGGCTGGATGAAGATCAAAACAGTTCAACGGTGATGACGTATGTCCGTTTGTAATCGTTGCTAGTGTAGTATACAGTTAATAACATCGTGAAACAGAAACTCATTCAGATCAAAACCATTCTAAGTCTATAATCTAAGCGCTCCATTCATTTCAAACGCTCACTTAACCCTTTACTGTTTAATCCCTGCTTTTTACGTGCCTGTGATTTTATGATTGAGAAAACATTGTGAAAAAAGAAAAAAAAATGTTTCTGGCAAGCAATTTCTTCTTTTTCCACAATGTATTCTACTCTACAGAATGGTTATTTATCAAATTAAATCCACTTTTAATTTTCGTCTGCAAAACCTTTTAATTTGGACAGGTCCAAAATTTTGTAAAACAGGAAAGTGTTAGACCATTCGGAAACACTTTGAAATCGTTCAAAAAGACTTCTAAAACGTCCGAAACGATCGACTTTTCATTCAAATCGATAAAACAAATCAAGAATTTTTATTGTCTTGTGTGGGGTCTAAAACGTCTGATTGGCACGGTTGTCTGAAGACACACAAACACAAAAGTACGTGTTTTTTTTTTATAAAAAAATGACGGTGTTGGGGGGGGGGGTTAAAATAAAGCTTACGTCGTCCTATTTCATAATGTTATGTTGTGTTATGTTGCTATGTTATGTTATACCGATATGAGCGCTGTGTAAAAAGGCGCTTGGGTGTACGGGGATAATGCAGCCATTCATTACGAAACTACTGCTGAGATCCGCCTTGTATCTTCAACGTGCTCGATGTGAAACACCGATAAAGTCGGAACTCGGCTCAACGTCTCATCCGAAATACGTTATACCATGTATTTATTGTTCGGAAATCGAGTCCGAACTCCGTGATTTGAAGTTGAGGACTTTACCAACATCTGTCTATTGAGATTTATTTACCGTAATATCGGGACGATAAGCCGCACCGGCGTATAGGCTGCAGCTGTCTTTTATCAACATTTAGAAAATATTATTCAGCAAATAGGTCGCACCAGCGTATAAGCCGCAACCTATATTATGGTATTTATACCATAGGCGTATCTAGGACTTACGCACTTAAACGCACTTAGAAGGCGACAACCAAAGACTATATAGGATAAAGGCGGTATTAGAACTGTGACCAAAGATGAATACCCTCAATCCGCTACCTTTTGTAATTTGAGCGTTGGTGAATATTCAAAGCATCGTAACTACAGATTGAATAAGCTGTAGTTTCGATGCTATGATCATTCATCAATGATATTTTTCAACAAAGGATTATTTCTTTTGCACACTTGCGTAAACTGCGTAATGGGAGTTACGACCTTGTATATCATTTTAATCTTTATTGATAGTGTGACTTAGAGGCCGTACAATTTCGCAATTAGTCACACCTTTGGTCCAATAACAATGAACGATCTACAGTCTCCCATGATCTAGATACGTTTTACACCTTCTTTGTTGAATGGGTGATATACCACAATTACACGACCCCAACATTCAAATTATAAACATTTATTAATTATTTTTCTTAACAATAGTCCAAGTCCTAGTAGAGAAAAACGAAATCGGTGTTTAAGCTTTATCCGAGAAAATTTCATCTTTTTTATCAGATAAGCCGCGGCTCATTGTCCGGAAAACACGGTATTCGTTCTATTCTAAATTTTCATCCTTAGGCATGTACTTAGCTTTGTAATTAGGATGCCACATCCATTCAACCAAAGTGAGCACGATATTTTACCAGGAGTGACCATATACGTCTAATCTACCCTGCGTTCGGGATAAAAACGTAAGCGAAGCGCTTTCGAACTGATACCTCGCTTTGAACATATGTGCACGTGCAAAGCGGGGTATCATCTCAAAGCGCTCGCGAAACTTATTTACACCCTGAACACAGGGCTGTTCACTTAGGAAAAATTGACATTTTTTAATGGATAATCATGCTTATTAATGACTTTATCTGTTCGCGACACATTTAGTTATTATCTTGACTTTTCAAAAACGTGAGCAGGCGTATGATCGTAAATTTTGGTATAACTTTAAAAGAGTGATTTACGGACATTTTCCGTTCATTGTAAATCATTCAAGAATAAATTATGGTCAACATACGTGGCCTAAGGGACAAAACATAGTAATTACAGTAATGTTAAGTTATTCTACCTGGCTTAATCATAGGCGTATCTAGAACTTTGAAATGTATACGCACTCAGAAGGCGCCAACTAAAGAATTTACAGCCGACATTGCTCGAGCGACCACTTTTATTAAGCGACCACCATAAATAGTCCCCTCACCGTAAGCAAATTCTCTGAAAAGAGGACATTTTTAACGAAAAATTGGTTATTATTGAATCTTATGTTGCTTGAACCCATTAGAATCGTCTCAGTAAGACGATTCTAATCGAATCAAACATGATAAGTTACAGAAGAACTTGATTTGAGCGTTAGTGAATATTCATATCATCGTAACTACAGCTTGAATAATCTATAGTTTCGATGTTATGATCATTCATCAACGATGTTTTTCAACAGATGATTATTTCATTTACGTACTTGCGTAAATTGCGTAATGGGAGTTACGCCCTTGTAATAAAAAATGCACAAAGGAGTCGTCTTTTCATGAATTCGTTTTGATTGTAAAACTAAACCATTCCATAAAAGCTTAAAAAGGGAGATAATCACGAATAAATTATCAAAGAGCTTAAGGTGGGGCGTTCCAGTTTTGGGGAGACAACTCGCGTAGACAAAAAATGTGAGGGAGGGACCTTGTTAAAATCAACTTTATATGAAGTTGCATGTGGACAGCGGAAGGCTATTTTTCAAACAATCGTAATTTTGTCAACCTGCACGCAGGATTGTCTTGAATTCAAAATAAAAACGTTCGCGAATTCACTTTCAAAACATCTGCATTCGGCAATTATCATGAGGGACAAAATGAAATCCGGACATGCATCAGAATAACGAATCACAAACGATCACACGAGAAATGGTAGTCTGCATTACCGTGTAAAGTGTATCTAATGAGTGTTTCACACTTGTGCTTCGTTATTCCAACGAAGTACGGGCGACGTTGATAGACCTATCACAAGCCCTTCTTTGAGGATGACAAAACGGAGCAAACATTTTGCTATTTATACCCTGCGTTGCTCGCGTGTGCATGAGCTAAACGTTTGCCCCGCTTTGTTGTCCTGGATGCAGGGCTGTCACGTACTCTTCATCGCCGAAAGGGAATGTTCGAGTTCGGGTTATATCGTTGTAAGTATAAAACTATCATATAACGGCTGCTTATAAAAGGTTGTCATCATTCAGTTATTTGAACATTGCTTGGAAAGGAGAAAAAATATTCTTTTTATTTATGTTTTCGGTAAAAACTGACACGGGTTGACAAATCATATCCCAAAATAATAAGATTTTGCCACTTGGATGCGATTTCTCTCCTTTATAGTTTACTTTTCTGCACTGTTAGCTGTCTGTTCGTTTTTCACTGTTCTTTTTATAAATTTTCAAAATAACATGTTCCCTTTGCCTGTAAAGATCCCATTCATTACGTATGTTACACGTTGTGAAAACCGAAAACAAGACAGCGTAGAAAAAAGACAATTTCAACTTATCAAAAATTCATTTCTTCCCTCTAAATTTCCACCTTTATTACATTTCCTTTATGTGTGTTTGTAAGAGAGTGAAAAAGATAATTTTATAAGAATTATCAATATTCCATCAAAGCTTTTCTACTGTAATCCGCAGAATCGAGAGGGATCAATGTAAACTTAAGGAAATTGTTTCAAACCCATTGTAAAATATATAAGGTTCAAATTATCAACATAACCACAGAATCAATCGAAAGTCATTTTCAATCGAGTAATTACACTGTATCCCATCTACACCGGTAGCGTAATGTTTGTAAACGGAAACAATGGCGGAACCCATCGATTCGAACTAGACGCAGTGCTTAAATAAGGAACGTTTTTGTCTTTTCTTCAAGTTTAGAAATATCAAGTAAAATTGAAATCGATTACACACGTACAAACAACAATGTACTGAAAATCGCGGCGAAAAACATCCACAGATGGCTGAGTTAACAACGATTTTAGTTCTCGAAATGATCGACTTGTCAACATTACGTTAAAAAACGACAGTTTTCTCATACTTTCACCTGTTCTTGAAAAATAATAATAACCTTACGAAATCACTGTTCATTTTTGAACACATCTGTGCAAATTGTAAGCTTGGAGCATTCTTATATTGCTTGTAACCGTTCGATTATTTGAACCACCCTCCTGTCGGAGTGTACGGTTAGGAAACCGCTTAAAATTTATCGATGACCGGTTGGGAAACGAGGGTAGGTCCGGTTTGGAACTTACATTATTTATAGAAAATGCATTATTTGTTAGTTTTTTGCAAGCATTTGGTTACTCGCGACAAAAACTAATAGCGAAAACACGATTTTATATATGGGCTTACTTTATATTAACATATAAACTTGGAAGTGTGCAGGTTCAAAACTCTGGCTGCATTACTGAAATGTTTTAAACTTACCAGCTTAATTTTCACCAATTGATGCCTTTTTGTTTTTATTATATTACATGTACATGTAATATTGTTACATAAATAAGACACAATTCTGCCATACTGCCTTTATATACTGCTGCTCTCACTTTCGTGTATAAGATATACGTGTATCTCATACATGTATATGTGGTCAAGGGTGTCGACTAGACATATGATTTCAAAACCAAAATTGGCAGACCTTCAACTTCAATGACATTGGTTCTCGCTTGAATCTATCCTTAACCCTCCCGGGTGGCACTAGTTAGCCAGGCTTTAGCACAAACCCCCTTAAAGCACATTTTACTTAGTGTTGTTCATAATCACGGTGGGTAACCCACGTGACTTTTGGAAAGTTTTGTTTAATTTCTCAGCTTATACTCTATTGATTTTGATGAGATAAAGTGCACGGAACGCGTCTTTGAGAGGGCTATTCACGCCTCTAACTCACTCTGCTCCAAATCAAGTGGTTTCTTCAAACATTCGAGCAAAGTGTTTGTAAAAGCAAAACGAAAGTGGGAAGCGTTCACATGCAACGAATTTTTTTTTCGCTTGAATGTTTGAAGAAACCACGGGATTCGGAACAATGTTGTACAATGTCTTGAAGATTTGAGCTGCCAAATTGACAGACGTAACAACGAAACGGATCCATTGCTAGAGCCTGAAATAGATCAAAGTGGGTTTTATTACTGATGTGTCTAAGTAATGTTATACCAGGGTATGTGAGTCATATACTTTTTTAAAATGCTTGCCAGACCAGTAATGCTCGATTGGTCGAGTTTGCTGTGAAATATGTAGAAAGGTTCGCAGAAAGATACTCGGAGTACCTTTTCTGCATAAAGAAATGTACTCCATATCTAAAAAAGTGCAGAAATGCCATCGAAACTACATACAAGTCCTCCAATTTTTTAATGAAAATAACATGCATTAATGAGTTTTGGGACCATCTGATCGAATTTCAGTAAAATAATGCATAATCTTATGACCACGGGAAAACGTATTATTGTAGGTGAAATCCAGCCAAACACTATCACGTGATCCCGAAACTCAATATTCATGTTTTTAAAGAAAAAAAAAACATTGGGGGACTTTTCTGTATTTTCGACGGCTTTTCTGTTCTTTTTTTTCCAAATGGAGCACCTTTCTGTATGTTTCATAGCGAACTCGACCAACCGACGGTAGATCACTTGTTAAACTGCAGATTCTTACTTATTTCGCCACTTCATAAATGATCCTTGTGTAGACATGGTCAGAAATGTCGCCTTTCTAAAGTGAAGTTTTCCGTTTACAAACCGGTCCCAGTCAGTCCCTAGACTGTTTCCCAACCGGACCATTTGCTGTTTCCCAACCGTTCACTGTAATTTACACATGGCATTATTGTTTGCCTTCGTTTACATTTATTACGACACCAATTTCAAAGTAACTTTAGAGAGACACTTACAAATATCCATTGTGCAATAAAATGCTGGAATTTATTTAAAAATCGCGTCACAATATGGAGAAAATAACAATAGTTTCATGGTTTGTTCAAAATGCGATGATTTCGAGGGACAAAATCGTGAATTTCTCGGTCATCTATGGACGTTTTTCGTTCAGACTTTCCCAATTTTTTCCTTCTTCGATTGTAATTGATTCCAATTGTACTTGATTTTTTTTTAAGTCGCAGAATTGACATAGGGGTACCTGATGTAAGCGCTTTATCCAATGTCAGTCGATGGGTTCCGCCATTGTTTCCGTTTACAAACATTACGCTACCGGTGTAGATGGGATACAGTGAATTAACCATCTTATCTTCTGTGGCAACTGAAATGACATATTAGATCTATACGTAATTGCCTCATATAGAAAATGAGTTTATGGAGGAAAACCTCATGTTTTGATCAGGATAATAACTGTGCACTGGCGGATCCAGAGGGAAAGGGGTGTTCAGTCTTTTACTATTTTCACTGGGTAATTTGGCAAAACTTTGGTAATGATGTGAAATGACTACCCCCCCCCCCCCTTAATTTTAGTTTAAACCCCGTTACAGAAACCCTACAGCTGCCATAGGCGTTACTTAGTGTATCAAAATTACAAATAGTTTTTTATTGTTGATTGGGAAATCAGGGGACATAACAATGTCTTGACAAAATCAAATTAGAGTAGTAAATTGTGAGGGTACTGTATTTCAAACTTATGAAATTGACTAAAAGTGCCTGGATACATATACTTTTCTTTATTAATTTCAGTTGTTCGATAGTTGAGCTAATTTTCTTTTGAAATATTTCGATTTTATTTAATATAAGCGCTTGCTTATTTTGCCTTCAAAAAAATATTCACTTTTTATCTTTGAGGAACATTTAAAGCAAAATGTCCAATTGTCACTTATTTATGCCTTTACTAGAAAGTATATTATATTTTTTATGTTTTAAATATCTATGGCTATAAATATATGTTGATTTAGCACACCAGTATTGTGATTTGTCAGTGTAATAAGCTGTTCTCTTTGATATTTTCGAAAACATTACCAACTTAAGAAAAATGTAAATATTTTCAAATTATGCGTGAAAGCTATATTGATATTTTCACTATATCTGTGCATATGAATGCTCTAAAACATACATCTGTTTCGCGGATATCTGGATACCCCGCGAAAGAGCAACGGCCCTCCTAAAGCTGATTATACTGTAGCATGGTTGAGTTAGTAGAATCATGGAATAACTGCATTAGGATTTTACAAACTTTGAGCCACCGTCGAATCAGTTTAAGTCTATTGAGTTTTTCGTAATTATATCCCTTTACTAACTTGTAAACAATCATCTCGTTTTGTAACTTTGAATGATTTCAATGCACATTCAATTATAGATATTTGTTTTTGACCTACATACATAATGTGGTTTTTTTTAACATTAAAAGGAAGGTTAACGTAAAGATCACCCACGAAGTTGTATTATAATGGAGTTTTAAGCCACTTTCAACAATCTTTCAGTTTTGCTGCAGACGCTGGGGCAACTTACAATTAATTACTGGTATTTCTCACACCAGCTACTATCCCATATAGGTCTACGATAATCAATCATTTGGTGGAAGACAAAAAGAGTCGGAAAGAATAAGTGTCACCGTCGGGAATCGAACCCAGGACCTTTTGAATGATAATGAACCTATTGTGGCATATTTTTGTCGTGAGATATGTGTTACAGTTAACAACATCGTGAAATTGACAAGGTGAATGATTATTGAATGATTTAGGAATGAAATTGAATGAGTGTGTGGAGCGACTTTTGAGTGAATTTAATGGAAGGTAATCCAGTATTTCAAATTTTGTTCAGCATGAACAAAATTTGCAATATTGATTACCTCCCTTTAATAAAATATGCATATAAGTTCTATAGAAAGCTCCATATTTCTTCAAGAACCTATTGGACGATTACAATTTCAATTATATAAATGAAATCCGATTTTTCACCAGGTATTTTTTTTATTTTGAACGAAATTGTTGTTATATGTCTTTCGGTGAGTTTGGAGCGTTTTTGATCGATTTGAGTGAGTGGTTGGAATGAATGATTGGAGTGCTGAGTGAATGATTAAGAATGATTTTGATCGGAATGAATGTCAATTTCACGATGTTATTAGCTGTAGCCTTATCGTGAAATAAGCAAATCACTGGCTCCATCCCCCCTGACCACCGACATAACTACAGTTAAAACCATTGTGAAATTGACAAGCTGGATGATATCGGAATGGTTTCGCAATAAAATTGAGGAGTAAATGCGATGGGTGAAGATTTTAACGAAATCAAAGGGAGGTAATCCGATAATGCTAATTTTGTTCGAGATGAAAAGTGATTTTGAAAGGTTTTGGGAAGTGTCTCGAAAGACAGAACGGAGCTCTGAAAGTGCGAGTTAGAATGCTTTTGACCGGAATGACAGTCAATTTCACGACGTTTTTAATTCACGACTTAGATACATGTAAGACTCATAAGAATCTAAAATATATATCACGACAAAATGAAATAAAGGTACGCAAAATAGCCGGCAAATATGATCTAAAGCCGTTAAAAAAAATACAACAACAACAACAACAAAACATGTACACACTGGCCTAGAAAACGAACAGACAATACAATAACAATAAAGAATGTGTCTGGCATTTAAAAAAAAAAAATGTTGGAATTTGATGAATCATGCCTGTTTTAATAATTGTGTCAAATATAAACAGATGTCACTGTCAGGGTGTCATGTTACTTTGACATCACATGATCTTAATTTTTTTTGGTGGCGCCGAGGGTGTTTTGTAAGTAACGGAAAGTAACTGCTGTAGCAAATACACATATTCGGATAATCGCTCGAACTTTTCCGTAATCTGGAAGGTAAGTCAGACACACGAGTACTGATTTTTGGCCATTATTTTGGTAATCCGGCTTCTTTGGGTTGTACTTTGACTAATACATTTGAAGAAAAACAACATTTATTACTTTCAAAACGTCCTTTGGATATTTATTGTAATCAGATTTTTATATGCCCAGTTATAATCTTTTGTTTATTTCGTTTTACTCGGTCATCTTGGTGCTTTAAGCGTCATGTTAACCAAGGTGCGAAACGACGTCTTTTCATGTCTGTACCCTAATTATTTCCAATGTCTATTCCGTAAAATTGGTGAAGGTTTAGCGCGATAGCAAATACACCAGGTCATGGCTTCATCTCGTCAAGATACAAAGTGTCATTTCAAATATTTTAAAATCAGTTGTCTGGGGCTTTTTTCGTCGGAAGTCTATCAAGAATAGTTCAAATTAGAATAATTTTTGGTTGAGCCTGCTTTTGATGAGAAATTCTGTCGCCAGAACAACTCGATGTATGATTGATTATGTGTTTAAAATGCGTAAGTTTGTTCGTCCGGATAAGAATTTTCACTATTGTCTTTGAATTGATTTGCATGCTTCCTCGGGTACCCTGGGCTCTTCATATTTGCTAGTCTATATCGACATAGCATAGCAATAGGGAAACATGGGTGTTTGAGGGAGATTTTCATGTACACTGGCAAATCTGTCAAATCTACCCACGGTCTTTGTGAACTACGCCCCTTATAAGTAAAACAATTTCTCAATGATGTGTCTGTGCATATAATGATCAAAACTAAAAAATTCAAGTCTAAAGTCAAGTTGGGCGGATTTCTTCAAAAGAATAATATATATCTGAGTAGAAACTGTATTTTAAAATCGTTATCATTTTCAAATTTAATATTTTTTTTATTCTCTAAAAAGATGAAGTCTTTTTTTCCTTTTCTTCCTTTTCTTTCGTTTAATCACACTACGCCCATAAATAATCCTAATGGTCGAAAGCTTCATTTAGTATTTTGAGCAATAAAACGAGAAAAAACACCGGACCAAAGATTTCGCTGTTTACATTAAAATTTACCGACGTTTAAAGATACACGTATTATATGTCAAAAGAAACAAAACAAAACAAAACAACAACAAAAAAAAAACGTATCGACGGCTGCTTAATACTCAAACCTTTCAGATGAGCATATAGTTAGAATTCCCCTACTACATACTTACAAAGCGGTTCTGTAGACCAAGAATATTTAGAGAATTCTTAAGCTATACATAGGCAAAATGTTAATTCTGTCTTTTTCCAAATTTATTAACTAGGCAGAGATATTGGTTCTATCTGTATATCATACCTTCCTTTGAAAGCGATATAATTTAATATTTACCTGTCCTTGTATCGCTTGTCAGATTTTCATGGGGACATGTAAAGATCATCGAAAAAGCAAATCAGCAGTGTCTCACGTTTCAACATTTGGTAACTGTTGTTGAAAAACGAAGTCATTTATGATTCTAACATGCCATAAACCACAGCTTAAGCAGGTTGTTATGTCACCGAATTAATAATAACTGTTGGGCTATGTATGTTAATGACTGGCCTGGCGTAAGTCGGTTGACCTACTTTCTAATTCATTATGGCCTCCAGAGAATTCATGCCAAACCCAGATAGTCCAGGGATATCATGTAATGTATTAACCAATTAACCAAAGAAGACCTTTTGCCTGGAAAGGGATGCAAATTTTGTATTATGTATTGAAAAATAAATCGATTATGATTTTTTATCATTTTAACAGGTTTGAGTGACTAATTTGTAAAGAACTGCGCGAAGAAGTTCCTTAACGGAAACTGGCTAAAACATTAGAAATATATTTATATCGAGTCGATGGTATCAAAATGAAAAATAAAATGGGAAGAGTGTTTGTCAATTTGCTTGTTTTCATTTAAGAGTATAAATGTTGAAACCTATTCACACTTTATGAATCCGCTTCGCGCATTCATACAGTGTAAGTAGGTTTTTGGTTTTAAATCTCAAATTAATCAAAAACCCACGGTATCCTTTTCCCTTTTTCAAAGACAGTTGATGTCAAAAACCACAGCTGAAGCAGGTTGTTATGTCACCAAATTAATAATAACTGTTGGGCTATGTATGTTAATGACTGACCTGGCGTAAGTCGGTTGACCTACTTTCTAATTCATTATGGCCTCCAGAGAATTCATGCCAAACCCAAGTAGTCCAGGGATATCATGTAATGTAGTTACCAAAGAAGACCTTTTGCCTGGAAAGGGATGCAAATTTTGTATTATGTATTGAAAAATAAATCGATTATGGTTTTTCATCATTTTTAACAGGTTGGAGTGACTAATTTGTAAAGTACTGCATTAAGAAGTTTCTTTACGAAAACTGACTAAATCAAGAAAAATATATTCCTTTCGAGTCGATGGTATCAAATTGATATGAATGGGAAGAGTATTTGTCAATTTACTTGTTTTCATTTAAGAGTATGAATCTTGAAACCTAATCACACTTTATCAATCCGCTTCGCGCATTCATAAAGTGTGAGAAGGTTTTTGGTTTTCAATCTCAAATTGATCTAAAAGCATACTCTTTATCATCTTTTCAAAGACTATTGATGTCATACACAACAGTTTAAGCAGGTTTGTATATCACCGAATTAATAATAACTGTTAGGATATGTATAGGCATATCTGATCTGGCGTGAGTTGGTGGACCTACTTTCTGATTTATGATGGCCTCCGGAGATTTCATGCCAAACCCAGATAGTGCACAGATCTATTTTCTGCAAAAATAAGTACCTTTGCGAAAACAGACATAATCAAGAAAAATTATATCCATTTAAAGACGATGGTATCAAATTGATATGAATGGGAAGAGTGTTTGTCAATCTATTTGTTTTCATTTAAGAGTGTGAATTTTGAAACCTATTCACACTTTATGAATCCGCTTTGCGCATTCATACAGTGTGAGTAGGTTTTTGGTTTAAAATCTCAAAATGATCTAAAAGCATACTCTTTATCATCTTTTCAAAGACTGTTGATGTCATACGTCGCTTCTTAAGCAGGTTGTTATGTTTACGAATTGATAATAACTGTAAGGATATGTATAGGAATGTCTGACCTGGCTTCAGTTGGTTGACCTACTTTCTGGTTTATGATTGCCTCCGCAGATTCCATGTCAACCAGGCCCTGCGTTCAGGATGAAAAGAAAATGGTGTTAACTGTTTGCCAACTATACCAAGTCTTGTCCGTGCACTTGCGTGGAAAGCGGGGCAAAAATGACAAAAAATTGCACCGTTATCCCGTTATGAACGCAGGGAAGGTATAGTTCCGCAAGAAAGAGTGAGGTTCGAGAAACCATTGTCTTCTATAATATTAAATGTGAAATTGATCTTTGATCACTCACTTGAAATTGCAGGTGTATATATGTAGTCCTGATGTGTTATTCCCTTTTCAGTAGAAATTCATTATTTTTATCTACAATTATGGACGGATTTGCATGAAACTTTCGCAGAATGATTCTCTCCAAGTGACCAATTTCATATTTTTGCGATTTAAGGATATTTTTCTGCACCAGAGATAAAGGGGCGTTCATGTAAAATTCTTTGTACATACAATTTTCGGTAATTTTTATGTCAATGTAGAATGATTTCATTACCATATGAGGATTAAATTATAGTACAAGAGCAGGCGATCTCTTCATGCAAGAAAGTAACGGAAGGGAAGTTCTTTAATTACAGGGTGTGTGTTAGTGTGTGTGTATGTGTGTGGGGGTGTTGACATTTTATTCGCCATTTTTGAGTTAATTTTACAATGCACCCCGAATACCTCTATAACATCAAGAAATTGAATCGAACCTCGATAAAAACCAATTATGGTAAGGGTTTAGTTCATGTCATATTTAAATTGCGAACAAGTGTTTTACAATGGTATTGCAATTTAATACCTCCTTTCGGTAACACAATACTTCAAATTGCATAAGAGCAATATAAATATCTGGAATTCCAGTGTTTAAAACTCGTAAATGTCTATACATCGTATAAACACTTACGACTTTTAATCACTTGGACTACGTATTTAAAAGTGACTTGCAAAATTTAATGCCTAGAATTCTAAGTAGGCCATTAATGAGCCATTAACGAGCCATTAACGACATGTAAATTTGGTAATATAACTGTAAAAGAAACAATACTCGTTTGTGTTAATTATCATCAATAAAATCCCACAGGGGAGGGAATGTGTTACATAAACACGGGAGCTGAAAAATAAGTGTCTGAAATTGGATTGACCTCACGGGAATTTACTTCCGGAGGTCGTTGTATGGTAAAAGTAGATCTTAAAGAAAAAATAGTGCGGCTTGAAAATGACATCTTGAAGTAGACACGTGCATATTTATTTGATTTTTTGCGAGTTTTGCATCTCTCCTCTAATAAAATGCTTGGTTCGATCTTTTTTGAGCACGATTTCCTTCCCGGGATGACGGACAAGCGACGGATGGGCGTACCCGTACTAACTGTCCTCTTCATAGGTGGGAAAAAGACGGTGTACTGTGGCTTGAATAGCCCAAAACTTATACCTGATTGACCCAGCTTTTTTTAGTCTCAAAAGATAGAACGATGAATGTAGACGAGGCGCTGATATAAAAAGTTTGTTGTGGAATGCGCTGCACCACTTGAAAGTTGAGCGATTTTATATAGAACAAAGAGTGCCAAAAATTTGGTGGGGTCTGACAAATTAAGTCTAAAAGGCGGCAATGAGCATAATAGTTTATAACTACATGGCATTGGCAACGTGAATGATTTTGAGATGTAATTTAAGGAACGAAATGAATGAACTTTGAATGAAATTAAAGGAATGTAATACGATATGGCTAATTTCGTTTAAAAGAAATTGATATTATAAAACGGACTGAAATTCGGAGCGATGTTTGAACGGTATTGGACAGTTTGAAAACTCTGAGTGAACGATTTGAATGCGATGAATGGAAAGCTTTTAAAAAAGCAAATGATTTTGAATGGTTTTGATCACGGCCCGAGATTATAAAACTTTTTTCTATTCTCAATTCAAAATTTTTATCAAAATTCAATTTCAGATGAATGCCGTTATTCTGCTTTAATGATCATTTTAATGTATTAACACAAAAGATAATTTTAATAAGTTGTTAGAATTAACACTTTATTAATTTTATCTTATATTTTCAAACACTCATTTAAATTCGAAATTTGAGAAAATTCTCAGTTGAGCCTGAAAAGGTTGTATAACCTCGAATTGGTTTGGTTTGAATGGGGTTTACGCCGCTTTTAACATTATTTTAGTCATATCGCGGCAGCTGCAGCACCTTACAGTGGATTCCTGGTATTTCTCACACCAGTACAACCACCACATCCTTTCCTAGCCTCGAGCTGTCATCCCACATAGGTCTACGATTATCAACCCATTGGTGGTAGACAGATAGTCGGAAAGAATGGGTGCCGCCTTTTGAGATTGAACCCGGGACCTCTAGATTGACAGTCCGACGCGCTACCAACTGCGCTACGACGGCGGCTTTTATAACCTAGGGCTCAGGATGATTGTCATTTACCCGAAATTTTGTAGTGAGCAAAACTTTCAATAGAGTACATTCCTACTGCCATTGTCTGTTAAGGGGAACAAAGCACGGTGATGAAGTACTTTTGTCTGTTCCCGTCCATTACGGTAGTGTTACGTTAACGTAATGTTACTGAACGTTAATTCAAATTTATGACTTTACGCTTGTTTAACTACTTGACGACTAATAACGCGGATGATTAGTGTCATTTGCATTGAGTCTCCATGGAAAAAAGATACCATATGTTTACTTATATATCGGTAGCTCAACGCGAAACGGATGTAACTGCCTACTTGTTTATAGGCAGTTTTAACTGTTTTGCGCTGAGTTATCTCTATGAGCATGTGACGGACTTTTCAAACAATCTACATGACGGTGCGCAAAGCAAAAATTCTGCCCAGCTTGTGCATCCGCACAGTCAGACCAGAGTCCTTACCATGCTCCGTAGATAGATAAGGTCTTCAACATCTTACAGTTGAAAACATCGTGAAATTGACATTCATTCCGTTCAAAAACATTCTGAATCATTCACTCAGGGCTCCGTTCATTCACTCCAAACATTCACTCAAAGCGACCCAAAACGCTCCGAAACCATTAGAATACATTTAAAAATCGTTTAAGACATTCAACAAAAAATTCGAATCGATTTATTTATTCTACGACTTTATTAGCTAGTGTGGACTTTCAAGTGTCTGATTGGTCCACGAAGACGTACAAACAGAAAAGTACATATATTTTATTAAAGGGAGGTAAATGATACCGCTATTTTTGTTAATCTGAACAAAATTACCGATATAGGATTACCTCACCTTTAATTTCTCACAAAACTCGCTCCACACACTCATTCAATTTCATTCCTTAATCATTCCAAAATAATTCACCGTTTCAATTTCACGATGTTGTTAACTGTAAAGGGTTTTCAACGAATATTGAAAGATGGGGAGTGTCGGCGTCTGAGCGTCTCGGCGTTTGGTGTCCGGGATTCGGGTGTCTTCGGGTGTCTTCGGGTGTCCGACGGACGGGCGACGTGCACTTCTTTATACGGAGCATAACTTTGTTACCTTATGTTCGATTTACTTTAGACTTGACAGTTGCTTTTCTTTCATGAAAACAGAGTACAGTGCACAAGAACCATAACACTACTCATCTTATTTCTTAGGTATTTCAGTTTATTTCATACTTGGACATCTTCTTGCATTATCTAGCTGTTTAGACAGTACAATGTGATTTCATCACGTGCTCATAAAATGGTTGGAAACGTCACGCACAGATTCATATGTTGTTGGTGTTTAACGTCGATTATAGCAATTCGGAATTTAAATAACGATGAAGTGTCAATAACGTCTTCTTTTAAAGAAAAAAATTATACTTTTAATCAAATTGGTATTTAATAAATAAATATTTTCCATCAGCTTGTTAACGACGTTATAAACACATATTCTACAGTTAGTTACATCGTGAAATTGACATTCGCCTCAATCAAAACCATTCTTAATCGCTCACTCACCGCTCCATCCATTCATTCCAAACACTCATTCAAACTATTCAAAAACGATCAAACCAATTGAAAAAATGCAGAATCAATTACATCATTCAAATAAATTTTTATAGAGAAAAATCGCGATTTCACTGGCATAATTCAAATTGATAGCGTCTCATAGGTTCTTGAAGAAATAATAAGCTATGTATAGAACTTGTATGCATTTTTTTAAAGGGAGGTAATGAATATCGCTAATTTTGCGATGTATGATTACCTCTAATAATATTCACTCAAAACTCGCTCCACACACTTATTCAATTTCTTTCTTAAAACATTCCAAAATCATTCACATTGTCAATTTCACCGTGGATGTCGTTTACTGTATTTGTTCTAACCAAAAGACACATACGCCTTACTAGAGGCCAAGTGTCTTGAGTTTGACAAGTACGGTCAGTAACGTCGTACAATTGACTGTCATTCCAATGAAAAAAGCAATCTTAATCGCTTACTCAACGCTCCATTCATTTATTCCAAACGCCAATAGCCATTCAAAAAAACGCTCTAGAATCATATAAATGATAAGATGAACAATGCTTTCAAAGTAAAAACGGCCAGGAAAGATCCAACATTTCACTGAAATAATTGAATCCTGTAAGCTTTAAGTGGGTTTGTTAAGATATGATAAAAATTATTCATGGAATCTGTATGTTTACTTTATTAAAGGGAGGTAATAAATATCTCAAATTTTGTTCATCTTGAACAAAATTGGCGATTTTGGATTACATCCATTAAATTTTATTCAAATTTCACTCATCACAATCATTCAATTACATTCCGAAATCATTCCAATATCATTCATCATGTCAATTCGCGTAGTTCATCTAAGAAGGATGAGCAGCCGGTGGCTCGAGTAAAATACTTTGATTGTACTGGTGGGTGAAATGACAGTGAGACCATGGGTAGGTTCACCAGCCGTAGTTATCGAATCGTACTATTAAAATTACTATTAAACGTTGCTTTGTACCTTTCTCAGGTTAAAAGTAATGAAAGTTACTTAGAGTCTGAGGTATATTAGAACTTTTAAGGTAAATGTAAAAGGCTGAATAAAAAAATATCGATAAAATACAGCTAAGAACATCGTAAAATTGACAAGGTGAATGACTTTGGAGTCATTTCGGAATGAAAAAAGAATGAGTTTGTTGAGCGAGTTTTGAGTTATATTAAAGGGAGGTAATCCAATATTCCTAATTTTGTTCAGCATGAACAAAATTAGGGGTATTAATTACCTCCCTTTAACAAAATAAACGTACTCTTCTCTTTGTACGTCTTTGTGGACCAATCAGAAACTTGAACGTCCACACCATCTTAAAAAGTCGTAGAATAAATAGATCGATTTGAATTCATTACTGTGTGTGTGTATTTCCGTTTATTTATCGTCGCTAACGTAGCACATGCCCATATGAGCGACGCCCCGAGAAGACGGTTAGTTGTTTCGGGGGATAGTGCAAGGATACATGATGGCACTACTGCTGAGATTCGCCATAGTTCTTTAACGTGCTCGGTGTAAAGCAACGTCTCACTGGGCCTCGGTTTAACGTCGCATCCGAAAGACAAACTTTCATTGCTGAAAGTATTGAACGATTTTTGAATGTTTTCTAATGTTTTCGGAGCGCTTTTGATCGATTTGAGTGAGTGTTTGGAATGAAAAAATGGAGCGCCGAGTGAATGATTAAGAATGCTTTTGATCGGAATGATTGTCAATTTTACGATGTTATTAACGGCGTGAGAAGGGTGAGGATTCGTTAGTGTAAAAGGCTTTATTTGAAAATATAGATAAAGTACGACTTATACAAAATTATGACAAGTAAAATTGATGATACGACTAGAAACGTGCAAAAACTAACAAAGACAAAAATTCAAGCGTATCATGATTTAATTATACATCGTTTTTATTTTAGTTTTTTTGCTTCCTGATCGAATACCACATTCGAATGAAAGTTTATCCATCTTAATAAATTTGGGAAGTGTCGTGCTAAAAGGGGCCCTTTGGGAAGAATGTAAAATGAATTGTTGAAAAAGAGATTTGATCCACCATAGGTCAAACAGAAGTCACATTTCAAAAGTTCTTTCTCTGGAAGGTAGATTGATCATTCTAGATTCAGAAAATATGCATGGTGCAAAAAGTTTCGATCCTAGTCAGTCTGCGCAGTCCGCGAAGTCTGACTAGGGTCGAAACTTTACGCACTTCCCAGGTGGCCCCTTTTTGCGTAACGGGCCACAAATATGTTGAGTGTCGTGCTAAAAGGGACCCTTTGGGAAGAACTTAAGAACAATAAGTTGAAAAAGAGATTGGATCGAGCAGAGAAAAACTAGGTCGATTTTAGAAAAAAAAAGTTGTTTGGGACGGTGGGAGAAAGATTCCAGTTTCAGTTTTGCTTGTTTGAATGGGGCAAACGCCACTTTCAACAATCGATCAGTTATATCGCGGCGGCTCGGCACCTAACGATGTTTTCCTGATAATTGTCATACCAGGACGACCATAACATCCTTTTTACCCTCCGGCAGCTATCTCACATAGGTCTATGATTATCAACCAATTGGTGGAAGACAAATACTCGGAAAGGATTCATGAGTGCCGTTTCGGGAATCGAACCTGGGACCTTTTGATTGATAACTCAAAGCCCTTCCACTGCGCCAAGACGGCGGCTATCCAGATTCAGGAAAAAAAACCCCGAAAAAGTTTCGAACCAAGTCAGCCGGCGCAGTCTGAATATGGTCGTTACTTTTCGCATTAAAGCGAATCTCCCCCCCCCCCCCCCCCCCTCTCTTCCCCCTTTTTTGCCTACGGGTCACGTGTTTGAAGCATTTCAAAAAAAGTCCATATTGGAAATGCGAAAAGGAACAATCCTGGACAGTCTGTACGGACTGCGCAATCTTGCCTTGGCCAAATTGTTTTTGGAAACAAACTTGGAGTGAAAAAATGTTATTATTGGTATACTTATTCATTGAACAATTTGTTCTTTATATACGAATTACGTGATCACCCATGGCGTTCGACCTTTGTGCGTCCGGATCACAACTCTTTCAACTTGGGTCCCTTTTACTTGAAACTTGGCAATAACATTCCTCGCTCTAGTACGGATTGTAGTGTATAAGTTCCGTAACTTGCATATTTTGAGTTCTTGTCCTTTGTTGCCTACGGTGTAACTTGCGTATCTTTTTGAAAGTTACAGTTAAATTTATCATGGAATTTACACTCATTCCGATCAAAACCATTCTTTATCATTCACTCAGAGCTCCATTCATTCTTTCCAAACACTTACTCAAATCGAACAAAAACGCTACGAAGTCTTCAGAAAAAAAATCGAAATCGGTCAAGACTTCCAACATTTAATTCAAATCGATCAACTAATTCTAGGATTCTTTTGGCTGCTTTGGATTTTATAGTGTCTGATTGGTCCATGAAGACACACAAACAGAAAACTACGTATATTTAATTAAAAGGAGGTAATGAATATCGCTGAACAAAATTTACGACATTGGATTACCTGCCATTAAATTTACCCAAATCTCGCTCCACCTTCTCATTCAATTTCATTCAAACATTATTCATAAATTTTTCATCTCGTCAATTTCACGATGTTGTTAATTGTAGTCGACACTTGGATCAGTCGAAGTCTGACTAGGCTCGTCGCTTGACGCACCATCCGGTTAGGCTCTTCTCGCCAAGTGGGCCACATATGTATGGCCGACTGCGATCGAACTAGATGGAAAGGCGTCATTGTTCAGACTGCAATGTTTGACACTGCAGTCAATCGGAACACCCCTCGGCCAGTCTCACGATCAACCTCGGATGTACATAGACCGACTATTTTTTAAAAACTACGGGAAAATCTTGGAAAAACTCGATGATGTCAGTTGAAATGGCGTTAGCTTTTGAAACTTTGAGTGAAAACATTCGACGTCGTCAACGCTACTCGTTTAAGCCACTGACGTGAAACCATCTTATCCTTATACGAGGGTGAATCAGAAATTACGTAGACTAGCGTTGCAGAAATGTTGATTTCACAGACTTTGAAGAGAAAACTACATTATTATCAAATTGAGGCATTTTTCTCTTTGTCGTGTAAATTTGGATAAAATCCAAATAGTTGGTCACCTGTAGCAACCATTCTAAAACATGTAGTCATTTGGTACCGGCGCACGGTAACGACGTCAATATGACGCTGCAGTATTGATAAGTTCCGTCTCGAAAGTCAGCACTTTTCAAAGTACTCAACTCAACAATAAACAGGATTTCTGCATCACCTATCCATTGGATAAGTACTATTTTCATATCCATCTGAACCAAAACGATGATCTTAAATGTGTAATGAGTCTAAACGATTCTGAACTGATGTTGTTCTTTGATAATAAAGGATTAAAAGCCAAGGAGACGTTTTCCAATTTCCGAGTGTCATCCTTAAGAAACACTCTCCGCTCTGAAACAAACCTTTTAAACCATTTAAAAAGAAGGTATCTACTTACATTTGAAGACCTTTTAGCTCATCCTCCCGATTAGGTTTTCCAAAGGTCCAGTAAAACTTTATCATTGTCTGGTTGTCTCTGGCTGCGCCGGTGCCGTCCTTTTGAAGTTCAAAAATTGAAGCGTGTCCTTAGTTTACTGCATTTAAATTCGAAAAAAGCGAATCGATTATGCTAGAATTTTAAATATCCTAACTCATAACGTCAACACGTAATTATGCGAAGTTTGGGAGTGTTTGGTCCAAATTGAGGGGACAATTACGGGTAGTAACACTAGGAAGTAACGTTACAAAATGGGTTGCGCCGGTGGCACCTACCCTGGTATATCAAATGTTGGATTTTTTACGTCAGAGTCATAGCAGACACTTGTTAATTTGATATTTTGTCAACATTAAATGATTTGAGACGTGTGCAAAATTTTATTGATTTCCGTCGGGAAATACCAAAGTTATAGTAAAAGTCCACGTATTTTTTTATCCACCCTCGTACATGTATAAATATCTTTAGATTCTTAAATAACGGCCGAAAAATCTGAATTTTTGAGAATGATTCGTCATTCTCAAAAATTAAGATTTTTCAGCCGTTATTTAATGTAAAAGATAAAAATCTACGGTGCTAATTTTACTCATACTGTTTCCGCCTAACAAAATGCATGATTTTGTTACATACCCATCCGCCTTTCATATATCCGAGGTCTGTTGCAGTTTACGGAAATGGCCGAGTTATGTTCCGAATGCTCGAACTAGATGGAAAGGCGACATTGTGTAGACTGCAATTGTTTGACACTGCAGTGTCACCTGAATGAATATGTAATTAATGTTTTTGCAAGAACCATGACTAGGATGTGCTGCTGCATGATGTGAAATATTTGATATAATTGATTGGTTGAATAGAGCTAGCGCCGCATTCAACATTTTTGCAGTTATATCGCTGCGACTGGAGCACCTAACAATGGTTTCCTGGTATTTCTCTCACCAGTACAACCGCCACAACATTTCTTAGCCTCCAGCTGCTATCTCACATAGGTTTACGATTATCAACCCATTGGTGAGAGACAAATATTGATACAATTAAAAAAAAGTAAGAGATGAAGAGAGATTTTGTTGATTTCATTGAGGTATGAAACTAAAAACCTAATCACACTGTATGAATACGCGAAGTGAAAGTCGTTGATTGTTTTTAGTGAATTTTGGGCTTTTTTTTACGCACCACCCAGATGGACCGTATTCGCGTGACGGGCCACACACACACACACTCACACATATATACATATATACAATAATATTCCAAATTCATAATTTGCATCATAATATGGGCGTAGCTAGATTGATACAATATTAATGACTTCTAATAAGGTTCGATGACAGTTAAGGTATTTCAATTGAAAAGTAAACTGCTTTATTCTATTTGATGTCTTCGTTTCATTTGGTTAAGCCATAAATAGATATACTTAAGCGTGATTTATATCATTCTTTATAATGTTTTTGTTCAGAAGTCAATCATTTACTTTTTGCTATGGGCAAAACACTTAAAAGCCAGACCAGTTCACCCAGCTGTTGGGTAGCAGCGGGTTTAAACCACTGACGTGAAAACTTTAGGATTGTGTGTTCGAGAGCGATTCTATGAGCTTACGCTTTCGTCGCAATCGAACTAAAATAAATTAGTAAAAACTAATCATTTACTACAGTAAGAAACGTCTTGAAAATGACATCAATCGATCGAAAACATTCTAAATAAATCAATCGGGGCTTTATTTACTCCAAAATCGTTACAAAACGCTTAAAAATCGTTTATATAAATCATCAATTCTTTAAAATCAACACATCATTGGATTTTTTTTATTATTAAATATGAGCCTGTGCATGAGATTCCCAACAATTTCGAATGTGTGCAAAGCAAAAACTCTGACCAACCTGTGCATCTGCACAGTCTGACCAGAGTCTTCACTATGTGTTTTGTAGATAGATAAGGCCTCAATGTATTTGTAAACCATTAGGTTATTCTATATTCACAACTTTAGGCTGTCTACGCTGCTCGATGTTTTCCCCTCAAACACATCTCAAATTGTTGCAAATGTCACGCACAGGCTCATATTTATCTTGAAGCGTCCGATTAGTCCGAAAAAACACAAACTTGGAAAATACGTTGATTTTTATAATGGGAGGTAATAAATTATCGACATTGTATTATCTTCCTTTTATTTAATTGTTTCTTCCACTCATTACATTTCATTCAGAAATCAATCCAAAATAAGTCACCTAGTCAATTTTACGATTTTATTAACTGTTGCTAGCTGTACTATTACATAAAATAGGGATCACAGCTTAAAAACAGCATTTTGGCACGTATGTCTACTTTGCATGAATTAGTCGGCTTCGGCCTACATGTATTTACCTCTCTTGTTTATTTGATTTTACAATAGATTAAATGAATGCTCACGCTACGAAAATAAAACGCCTCATTCAAACTGTTGCAATCTATTTATAGGTATTTACATCATAAATATGGAGGCAAATTCCCACAAGATACACCCGTTCCACTCTTGGATGTCAAAGTACGATGACTAACAAGGGGAATAACTAAACTATAGTCTAATTAGAGTTACATTTCTTGTGCACTTCACTCCGTATTCATGGAGGATACATTGCAGCAAAGTTTCAAGTCAATCAGACATACTGTCACCGAATAATGTTCCCAGACAAACAAATGGGCGCCGCCCGCCCGCCGGACGCAGGACGCCCGTACTTTGGACGCCACGAGTTATCGATGGGCGTTTGAAAATGTGGGATAGCTTTATTATTACTCCATTTATACGTATCGGAATAATACATTTTCGACAACGTGAAATTCCAATTCTTTAACATAAATGATGGTCACTAAGTTTTCAAGCGACCCGTGCGCTTTCTTAACGCAGGACCTCGTTAATTTTCAATTCCTCCAACCTCGTTAGATATTTTTTTTACACAAACCACTAAATGCGTCGTTGAATATAATTAAATATATTTAAGAAAAACATTGTTCATTTTACTGGCTTTGGTATATTTCTGAAAGTAAAAAAAAAAAGTCAAAATACAACCTCACAAGATTAATTCAGTAACGTGCAATAAACTAAAAGTGCAAAGCTATTAAAAAGTAAATAGGATACATTACTATCACGACCCTCAAAGTTAATCAAATGTCAAGTCTCCTAGACTACAAATATTTCAAATTTCTAAACGGAGCGTCTGATAGGACGAATCTTCACTTGACCAATAATACAGCTCGTTTTCAATTTAAATTTTGATTAATCGATATATTGTGGGAAACAAATCAATTTTAAGACGGTACTCTGTGGTCAAAATGATGATTTATGTTTAATTTCATCTCTTACGTCAACAGCTACCTTTTACCAATTTAGAGTTTTGTGATGACACGAGATTCATAAAATGACAATTGAAGGTGAACTTCAAGAACTAGCAAGAATCCAAAAACTGATGATATGAAACGCTAAGAATGACGTCAAAGATCTATTTCTAGTATATTTTGAAGAAGCCTTTTTCATCCTTCCGTCTTCCTTATAGACTGAAAGATTGGATGTTAAATCAAATAGTTTACCCTCTTTTTAAGAAATTAAGTAACGAAATTGACCAGGCAAATAATTTTGAAATGATTTCCGATTGAAATGTTTAACTTAAAATTGTTTAACTTGGGTTTTTAGTCTGTTTCTATGTCAGGCATATTCAACCAACTTCACACTTTAACCCCTGAATATCGAATTGCAAGTCAGCTGTGAAATATACGGCTCTCATCGGCAGCTAATATTTTAGTTAGTTTTTTTGCGCAGAAAAGGCCCGTGATCTGGCCGGGATTCGACCCCAGTACCTTTCGATCGCAAAAACCACCGTCCTAACAAATACTAGCGGACTCCACACAAACAAAATGTTGATCATCTTGACCGATTTCGAAATAATTTCTACAGATTTTGGAGCCATTTTGGTCTATTTGAGTGAGTGTTTGGAATGAATTGGGCGCTGATTGAGCGATTAAGAATGGTTTTTGTCGGAATGAGTGTCAATTTCATGATGCTATTAACTGTATTTCTCCACTGTGATAATACAAGATTTATATTCATACGAAAGAGCTTAGAGCGAATAGAGAGCGTTCGTAGCTAAGGTTTACCGATGTTAAAGTAGATGAAAACTCGCGTCAATTCGTCATGCACCGCGCCATAAAATGTGCAACATAAAGATGTAAGTTAAATCAAAATGGCGCCCACACATGCCAACCATCTGAACGATATCAGACTTTAAATCATTGTGTATTGATTTATCAAGAACGAATGCATGACTGCCCATATCTATAGTCTAGCCGGTGTGCACGTATGGTTTAATTTAATGTAATAATCATCAATAAACAAAGATGTGGTAATAATGTAATCATAAAGCCATTGTCGCAAGTGAATTGCAACTGAAAAATTACAGATACGCGATCGACCATCTTCTGGTTAGATTTAGGTTTTGTTTCCATAATTTATATAGTTTTTGTACGTTTTCGATACGCTGGTTCTAAAAAGGAGAAAATTCATCATTATGGTAGCGATGATCGGTGATTTGTTGACATCCTCTTGGCGATCAGTCGATGGAAATGGTGGTAATTAATGTCGACTGGAATCGGGACCATCGGCAAGTCTACGAAATAGACACCGGTAATAATACGGGCGCAGGCGTGAAAACAAGTCGCTTCGCACTTGGGTTTACATCGATGACTCAGCGCGAAACGGTTGTAACTCTCTATAAACATATTGGGAGGTACAACTGTTCCACGCTGAGCCATCGACATGCCATCAAAGTACATGTTATCAAGACGACATTGGGTGAAAAAAAATAAAAATCAACGAAATCTTAATTAAAACAGTGTTTGCCATAATTTGGAAATGAATTTGTTATCAAATATAGATATTTATAATATAACCATCGTCGCGAGAGTTAAATAAACCCGTTGAATATTTCTGATAATACACGGGTGTTATAACACTAGTGGAATTACTATACAAATGTGCTCATAACATATGGCAACGTTGTATTTTCGTTGTGAAAATGACGTCATAATGCATTATATGTTTCGCGGTAAAACATGAATCGATAAATATCATGAATTGCCTCTTTTTAAAGCAAACATTCAGGTCATATTATAAATAGAATATCAACTTCAATTGGTGCTCATAGAATACCGAATTTATCAAACTCGTCATCAAAAACAGATAAAAACTCGGCAAAGCCTCGTTTTTATCTGTTTATAGATGTCTCGTTTAATAAATCCGGTATTCAATGAACGCTCATTCAATTTCATTAATTTCAGTGTGAACTCGACGGCGTCTGTGGCGACCGGTCTATTGGAAGTCAAGATAATGCCGATAACGGGCAATTTGCAAAATGTATTGCCGTTAGACGTTACACTAAGGAAGGGTCATTTCATTAAGAAAATCATTTTTCACTAGTATAGTCCATTCATAAATTAAAAAAAACTTTTATTTTAGTGATAATGGTGTGTAAACAACGGCCGATGAAACGTCTGTGGCGACCGGTTAAACGGAAATTACACTGATTATGGAAAGTTTGCATGTGGCATTATCGCGAACGTTAAAAGACGATCACTTCATCAACGAAACTTTTGAACTAATATTTTCCATTCTATTACTTCTGTTAAATGTTATTTCAGTGACAATGGTGTGTACACGACGACCGATATAGCGTCTGTGTCGACCGGTTTAACGAACATAATAAGCCCCGTTCCTACTGTCACGGTTTGGACCCCCGGTTAGTCCCGGATGAGTGGTCCGGGGGAAACCGTGACAAACCGGGAATACAACCGTGGCGGCACCGTGAAATATCCTGGACCATCCGGGATGAACCTTGTTGATCCGGCAACCGACCCCGGATGTTTTCAAATGTTTAATACAACCGGCAGTCACCGGGACTCACCGGCAGGATGTCAAGAATCGGCTTAATCCGGAGAAACACCGGCATATTCCGGGGCAAGTCCGGTTCTCTTCCCTGGCTCAACCGTGATAGTCCCTGATGATCCGTGGACATTTTCAGCTTAAGCCCCGTTCCCACTGTCACGGTTTGGACCCCTGGTTAGTCCCGGATGAGTGGTCCGAGGGAAACCGTGACAAACCGGGAATACAACCGTGATATGAAGGGGCGATACCGGCGGCTACCGGTGCGCTACCGGCGACGACCGGGGTTACACCGGGTCGTACCGGGATCAACCGGGATCACGCCGGCCCCTGCACCGTAAATACACCATGGCAAACCGGGAACAAATCGGGATAGTCCAGGGTCGAACGGGAAGATCCTGCTAGTAAACCGGGGGTACACCGGGGCAATGTCGGGAATATGGGAATATGAATCATTTTTTAGAGAAAAGATCCCGGATCATCCCGGAATACCGGCTCTTTCCCCACCGGGAGGTACCGTGGGCCTCTGGCATTATCGCGAATGTAAACAGACGGTAACTTCATCAGTAGAAGTTTTGTACTATTATTTTTTTCGTTTTATACATTCTGTTAATTCTTATTTCAGTGGCAATGGGGTGTACATTTTATGCATTCTGTTTATTTTTATTTTAGTGGCAATGGCGTGTACATGGCGGCCGGTGTGGTGTCTGTGGCGACCGGTTTAACGGCAGTCAGGATAATGCCGATAACGGAAAGTTTGCCACTGGTATCATCGTTAGACGTTACAAGGACGGTCATTACATCAACGTTACTTTTGAGGTACTAGTTTTGTCTGTATTCAACATTTTATATTTTTTGCTTAAATTTAGAAAAGAATAGCTGTTTCGTATTCCGATTTTAGGCTGTCAGGCAAGGTCTGAATTGTCCGTAGAACTCGCAAGCGTTAAGTACTGTTACAATTATCTCTTGTTTTTCATCATTTCATAATGGCAATCAATACTCCCTTTTTAACGAAAACAAGGTTTCTTTGGAACATTGCTCAGTTCAAGTTGCTAAGAGTATTGATTCCTCCTTGCTAATAATCTTTAATTCTAAAAAAAGAAAACAAAAACAAAACAAAAAAATGTCGAGGATTAACTAGCCTGGGATTCAGGCCCTTTTTATGCCCCCGATAGGGAGGCATCATAAATTTGACTTGTCCGTCCGTCCGTCCGTCTGTCCGTCCGTCCGTCCGTCATTCCGTCCAAAAACTTTAACATTGGCCATAACTTCCTTATTACTTAACATATTCGCATCATACTTTACCACAACATTCCTTGGTACATTACCTTTCTGTAGGCACATACTTTGGTGACCTTGACCCCTGGATGACCTTGACCTTCAACATAGATTGGCCATAATTTAAAATCAAAGCGGTGTCGGGGGCATTGTCATCTTACAGTGACAGCTCTTGTTTTATAAGTTTTTGTAACAAGGTTGATAACTCAATTGAACCCTTCCGAACTTAAGGTAACTGCGGACACATAGAGGGCCATTTTAGGTCCAAATTTCAAATTGTCTGCAAATCATGCCTAATGCGATAAAACTATACTTTGAAGTACCCGCTTTCATATTTCGGTCATAGAAAGGAATTTCATAACGTAGAGTTGACGTCATGACGTCATCAAGGGGCCGACCCCTTTTATTGGGGCCAAAATCAGTAATTGTCCATTTTTTCGGAAATAATAAACCGATTTTTATACCGAAAACGCCATTTGCTTCGTTTAAAGACGCCGGATCTTATGTTCTATTGATATGCGGATATAAGTGTAAGAAATACAATTAAGTGTAACATATTAAATGTTAATTCTTTCGGCGTTGCTATTTTCGAGTACAGTCACTGGAAATATTGCCCTTTTTCTCGAAAATTTGTCCGGTGACCTATGTTGAAATTTAGATATGTTGCTGCCAAACCATTCCGCTGAAGAATTTTGAAATAAAAACATGTGTCTTCGGGTTAGATTTTTTGTAAAATTCGATTCCGCGGAGATAAAGCAAATCAGAGGATATTTCAACGTCGCGTCAAATGTTCACAAAAGCTGTCTTTTTAAATGGATAAAACTTAAGTGTTTTATTTTTATTTCTTAAAATCACATTCAGATTTGATACTTTTGAACCTTATATTTTACGATAAACCTAAATTTCAAATATTTTAGTATAAGTTATTGCACGGAGATTGGCGCCAAATAAGCATAGTGCAGATGGTTTTAGTGCGACGTCGAATCCGACGAAAACTGTTCCAACAATTTCAAAAAATCGAATTTTATAAAAAATCTAACCCGAAGACATATCATTTTTATATGATTAATGCAAAGCATATTCTTTTCGCTACAAAATAACAAAAAATCAGCATAGGTCACCGGACGAAATTTTGAGAAATTTCAACTTATTTACAAAAAATGAAATGAAAAAAGGAACGTCAAATCTTAAAATTTGCGAAATAGTTAGCGTTTCGGGCCTATTTTTCTATTTGAATGCGCACAGAAATTAAACGAATAGCTCGGGCGTTCTTGGACTTTCAATATGAAGCTTTTTTCGGGAAAATCGGCCGATTAATTCAGAAAATATTTGCAAATATTGATTTTGGCGGGTGAAAAAGGGGTTGGCCCCTCAATGACGTCACGACGTCAAACGAACGGCCTTCAGACCCTTTTCATTGCGTGTTCGCTAATTCTCACACTTCAAATACAAATCTCAGAAATTATTGTGAGATTTTAAGAAAGTCGAAAATTCGACTATGTTATCTGTCCGCAGTTACCTTAAATGGGTTAACTTCTCTACAAAGAGACATGCTTAAATCAAGCTTTGGGAATCTAGACATGACTTTATTTTATATATTTATGTATTTTCAATCATGTACCTCTATTTACAGTTAAGAACATAGTGAAATTGACTGGGAGAATGCCTTTTGAATGACTTCGGAATGAAATTGAATGAGTGTGTGGAGCGAGTTTTGAATTAAATTAAATGGGGGTAGTCCAATATTGCTAACTTTGTTCAAGATGAACGAAATACGCGATATTAATTACCTCCCTTTTATAAAAATTACGTATTTTCTGTCTCTAAGCCTTCGTGGACCAATCAGACACTTGAGAGTCCACGCCAGATGATAAACCATAGAATTAATAGATCGATTTGAATTTATTGTTGAAAGTCTTGAACGATTTTTAAATATTTCCTTGTGATTTTGGAGCGTTTATGATCGATTTGAGTGAGTGTTTGGAATAAATGAATGGAGCGCTGAGTGAATGATTAAGAATGATTTTGATCGGAAATTATGTCAATTTCACGATGTTTTTAACTGTATTACAGTTAACAACATCGTGAAATTGACACTCATTCCGATCAAAATCATTCATAATCATTCAATCAGAACTCCAATCATTCATTCCAACCACTCACTCAAATCGATCAGAAACGCTCCAAACTCACCGAAAAACATATAACAACAATTTCGTTCAAAATAAAAATAGCTGGGGAAAAATTGGGGTTTCATTTATCTAATTGAAATTGTAAGCGTCTGATAGGTTCTTAAAGAAATAGGGAGCTTTCTATAGAACTTGTATGCATATTTTATTAAAGGGAGGTAATCAATATTGCAAATTTTGTTCAGCCTGAACAAAATTTGCAATACTGGATTACCTCCCAGTAAATTCACTCAAAAGTCGCTCCACATATTCATTCAATTTCATTCCTAAATCATTCGATACTCATTCACCTTGTCAATTTCACGATGTTGTTAACTGTACCAGTTTAAGGAGTAACTTACAGATTTCCTTTTTTCAAAATATTTAGACACTTTCATCTTATCATTTCTGTTAATTGACTTCAATACATGTTTTATCTTTTTTAACAGGTCAGTAATAATTATCTCGGCTATGTCGAATTCAAATTATGTCCACGAAATTCGACCAAGGAAATCCTAGACCAATCATGTTTCAACAAGTATCCTTTATACATTGACGAATCTCACGGCACCCGTTATTACGTAGGATCACGTGGTGGTATTTATGACATCCACATCCGGTTACCAGGAGGATTGGTCTGCAAACATTGTGTTCTGCAGTGGAAGTATAAAACAGGTATGTCTATAGATATGTTGAGAAAGCATTGAACCTTTCACTTAGGGCAACAAAGGACTCAAGAGAGCCCCTCCAAGCTTGAAACATGCAATAGACATGTGGCACCGGTTAATGCAGGTCGATTGCCCACTGAAATGCATCTTATGAGTGTATCAAACTTGGGTAAATCGTTTCTGCTTCGTTATCAGGAACGTAGTACAGGCTCGACGTTCTGGAGTGGATATGGCAACATCGGTATGATATGTGACCCGTCACGCGAAAAGGGACCAGCCGGGAATTCTGTAAACTGAAATGTTGAATAAGAGCTTTGATCCATCATAGGTCAACCAGAACTCGCATTTCAAAAATTCTTTCACTGGAAGGTAGATTGATCATTCTGGATTCAGAAAATAAGCACGGTGCAAAAAGTTTCGACCCTAGTCAGTCTGCGCAGTCCGCACAGTCTGACTAGGGTCGACACTTTACGCACTACCCAGATGGTCCCTTTTCGCGTGACGGGTCACATATGTGCCAGTGCGTGACATTTCCAGTAATTTTCCGAAGTGTGCAAAATTAAGACTTTGGCCAGCTTGTACATCCGCAAAGTCTGACCAAAGTTTTCACTATGCGTTCTGTAGATAGATAAGTTTTAAACCCTTCCCAATACAGTCAGCAAATATTTTTCCCTCGCATATGTCGCACATGAGAAAAAAGTTCTTGTTGATTGCAAAGCACTTCATTGTGCCATATACATCTTAATCTATCGCCTTTATCCTGTGGTATATACAGCTCCACCATTGAAAACAGAATTATACATATCTTCTCCATTCACGATGCTTCAATTGAACGATTGTCAATATGACAATATTCTTAACTGTATGTAAGATGCAGTAATCATTTATCACATTTTACATATCATTAGTTTCAAGGTCGTTGGTGTTGAATGTGAATGTAAATCTGTATGTTTATCCATTTTTTTCTCTGTCTGTGTCCTATTTAGGGTACCGATATAACGGTGAAGACACGTGTAAATGTTTAGGTTGTGGAAGCCAGGAGCAGTACGTTAATTGTGCTGATATTGAAATATATCCTAGAGATGGATGGAACCAAACTGGAAAAACGCGCCTAAATAGAAGGTACGTTCAATAATAGTGCTTATTTGTCACGAAATAGAAGACATATTATTTAGATTAAAAAAACACTTTCAAGAATCAGTTTAGATAAGCTCTTCTCAAAGAAAATACCATGATAGATTCTGGATACGACTTCTCTAAATATAAAAGCCATCCGTCGGACAAACTATTTGTGTTTATTCTATCTCGATCAGCCAAAGAAGTCGAAGAAATGTTTCAAATGCACATAATTGTGTAAAAGGATTGAATGTATATCAGTCTAGTTAACAAATTATTCAAAGAATCCTAGAGGTCTCAAGTTTATAATGTCGATTTCATTTCTGGACACAAGTATGCCAAATCAAGACAGTACATAGTTGGAAATATCACTAAACCTTATCACTGTATTTTTATTACCACCGTTGCGTAGTTAGTCATTGTGATTTTTTCATCGTTTACAAAGGAAAAGACTTTAGAAAATCGGATTTCTCAATTTCTCAAAAAGTTTACCATTACTTTATTTTTTAATTACAGGGGACACGATATAGACCATCATGGTAATCTTGTACATGCGGTAACAGAAAACGTTTTGATACAACCAACACGAACTATGCTGTTTGACACAACAATAATCGGTTCCATGCAGTTCTTAGCCCCACAATTGGTCCCTATGACCATAACTAGTAACCAATCAATTGACACATCATTCAATCGAAATCCAGCCATTAATGGTAGCCCAGTTAGTGACCTATCGCCATCTTATAGTTCCGTTCAGACGTTAAACGTCATTGAACCAACGCCGACGTTTTCGACGCCAAGCGTTGTCGTGACGCCGGCTGTTTTCCCACAACGAACAATATCATCCGACCGGATTAAACAGGAGATAATCAAAATGATTGGTCGAGAGATTAGAAAAGACACGACGCCAACGAATGGCGTGAAAGTGTTTTTTACCGTACCGGCGGTCCAAAACGCGCAAATGACACGGCCGCCATTAGTCGCAGAACCGACAAGACGTTTTAACTTTCTACAAACAGACGTTCCTAATACGCAATTCGTTTCAGTCAGTAGCATTTTAGATCGTTTTTATCCTAATTACATCACACCATTTCTATTTTCATTAACAAAGCCTAGACGGCGAACTAGAATACGTGGGTCACGTAGTTGTGACGTCACTTCCGACGAATTCCGCTGTGTAGCACGTGGTATTTATAATCAAAGTCCCGGGATAAGTAAGTGGTGCGAGCGTAATTGTAAAGCTCAAAACTGTGTTTCGTTCATGTGCGAGTGTTTTTGTGAGGACAAACGGAGGATACAAACGTCGAACTGTCACGCCATCAATAAATTCAAAGGTGTTGAAGGTATGGACCTTTGGTGTACGGCTAATTGCAAGGTTGGGTATTGTCCTCCCAACACTTGTAGCGTCGAGGATTGTCTCAAACCGGATACCTCGTCAAATGGTGAAGCATGACTAGGAACCAGGAAGCCTTAGTTTCGAATTATGAACTAGATTCAAATAGCCTTAGTTCCGTATCATGAACTAGATTCAAATAGCCTTCGTTTCGTATAATGACGTATACTTTCGGTATTAGGGATTTCAAATACATTGTTAGCCTGGCTCCCAGGCTGTCAGTTAGTTTTAAAATCAATAAGGTAGACTACTCATGTTTAACTATTTTATTTCAAATTATCTCCCATATTCTCAAAAACTGACACTGATTGGCCAGTCAGAGAATATAAGCTGATAAGAAACTATCTTTCTCCAGATAAATTTTGCTTGTTTTTTCACAATACTTCAGATTAGTGGGACGGGAGTCAGTCTTATACATTGTAAATACATCTTTAATTTACGCTGTTTTGGTATCTCAACCACCTTGTATCTTCTGAAGATGAATGGAAAATGACAAACAGCTTGAAACAAGCATTTCATATACTTTCAAACCTATAACATGTACACTTAATAATTCATATTCAGATTCACTAATCATTCCTATCAACATGTTTCAAAGATGACCCGTTTCAAACTCAACATGGCTTCCATTTATAAGTCAAAACTAGAGTGCGTGAGTATATCAAATCCTTAGTTTCGAAAAAAAATTGAAAGGGTTAAGTAAAGGAGTTTTTTTTCTTAAAGAAATTTATCACATTTAAAATCTGTGTGCATGTGCGTGATTTTTACAATAATTTTACACAGCACAACGTTATGTACAGCTCGAGCTCAGCGCTTCATTCGTTCATTCCAAAAACTCACTCAAACCATTAAAAACGCTCCAAAGTCGTTCAAAAAAGACTTCAAAATCGTTCAAAATGACCAACATTATTAGAATCGATTAAAATCTTTCAACAATTTAGTTTTCTGGTGAGGGCTTAAAGCGTCTTATTGGTCCGTCAAGACACACAAACACCAAAGGACTTATATTTCATTAAAGGGAGGTAATAAAACATCGCCAATTTCATCCTATTGGACGAAATTGGCGATATTGGATTACCTCTCTTTAATTTCACTCAATTCTTGCTCCTGAAACTCATTCAAATTTCGAAACCATTCCAAAATCATTCACTTTGTCAATTTAACGATGAAGATAACATCAGTGAGTGATTTTGAATGGTTTTGATCGTAGTGTGAGTCAAATTAGCGTTGCTCTTAACTGTAACCTTTTTGATAACGAAAGCTTTTGTGAAAATTTAGAGTTAACATGTATTTATCGTAGAATTATGTTTGTTTGTGTTTGTTAATATAAAATAGACAATTTTGAATATCTGATTTACGAGTTTGTTATTTCTTCTGACCAACCCAATTTTTCCCTAAACATGGATTTATAAGCAAAGTTTATACTCCGGGATATTGATACAAAAGCAACTCGTTCGTGGACGAATAAAACGTCATAACTACAGTTACGACGTTAAAATCTCCATTTACGAAAGAATTTTAAAGGTAAAAAGAGAATTTCTGGCGCTTTCTGCTTCATTTCTTTGTAAAATCGGTATTCCACAACATAGGGCGTGCATGTAAAGTTAACAACATCGTAAAACTGACAAGGTGAATGATTTGGGAATGATTAAGGAATGAAATTGAATGAGTTTGTGGAGCCAGTTTTGAGGGACTTTAATGGGAGGTAATCCTATATCGTAAAGTTTATTCAGGATGAACAGAATTTGCGATATTGATTACCGCCCTTTAATAAAAAAAATACGTTCAAGTTTATACATGACATTCTATTTCTTCAAGAACCTATGAGACGCTAATAATTTGAATAATGTCAGTGAAATCGCGATTTTTTCTCAACCAAAGTTTATTTTGAATGCCGTTGTTGATTCTATATTTTTCAATGGGTTTGAGCGTTTTTGAATGGGTTGAGAGACTGTTTGAATTGAATGAATGGAGCGCTAAGTGAGCGATTTAGAATAGTTTTGATTGAGGTGAATGTCAATTTCACGATGTAACTAACTGTACACTCATGGGACAATTTTAAGGCTTATTTGGGGGGAAATAATTTCTTAACATTCTCACAAAGTAATTTCAAAGTTTTAGGCCTTGTTTGGAAGTATAAGACAATGAAATTTTGTGTTTGTGTTTGTGTACTGTTTCTATGTAAAACTTACCCCCCCCCCCCCCCCAAAAAAAAAGAGCAGTAATTTAAAATAGATTGTTAAAATACTATAAGGTGATGCCACAAGGCGATATCAAGGGTTTAATGTCTTACACTTTGGGAACAAAAGATGTTTCCTTTATAATTTCAAAGTAAGTTCTTGACCCTACAACATGGGGCCCATTTTAAAATTACACAATAGATTTGAATATTAAGGTAAAAGACCTTCAGCTGATGTCATATTAGAAATATCAAAGTAGCCGGTATTTCGGCTTGAGAAGGTACAGTTAAGAACATCGTAAAATTGAAACTCATTCCGATCAAAATCATTCTTAATCATTCACTCAGCGCTTCATT
Organism: Fragum whitleyi; assembly: GCA_948146395.1. Taxonomy (NCBI): domain Eukaryota; kingdom Metazoa; phylum Mollusca; class Bivalvia; order Cardiida; family Cardiidae; genus Fragum; species Fragum whitleyi. The sequence goes on from OX411560.1 coordinate 6,890,590, forward strand.
CATTCATTCATTCATTCATTCATTCATTCATTCATTCATTCATTCATTCATTCATTCATTCATTCATTCATTCATTCATTCATTCACTCGAAACACTCACTCAAATCGATCAAAAACGTTCCGAAATCATTAGAAAACATAAAAAAACATTCCAGACTTAAAAAAAAGAAAGAAAATCAAATCGATCTATGTATTCTACGATTTTATTAGCTAGTGTGGACTTCCAAGTGTCTGATTGGTCCACGAAGACGTACAAACAGAAAAAAAGTATTTTTTATTAAAGGGAGGTAGTTGATATCGCTAATTTTGATATAAGAATACCTCCCTTTGATTTCACCATAAACTCCCTCCACACACTCATTCAATTTCATTCCGAAATGATTCCAAAATCATTCACCTTGTCAATTTCACGATTTTCTTAACTGTAATTGATTTTTAAGATGCTGTTAGGTAATATTACCTAAATGCCAAATGTCACTGCCAAGGATCTTACGGCTTGAGAGATGATGCCTGAGTTTTTACTCTGCTGCGTCAGGAATTCTTCACGAATTCCAATTATGTAAGGACTTTGAAAGCAGTTATCTTCACGATCCTATCTGTGAAATTTGGTTGAAATCTGATAGCTAGATTAGAAGTAGAAGATATTTTTGTAATCGTGGATCAACGGAGTGTGGAAGAACGGAAAGACGGTCCGAATTTGACATCGAAAACATCCTTCATAAATGAGCGAAACATGGCGTTTACACTTCAAGGGCACAAAAAGCGAATGGACTGAATAACAAAAGATGCTTGGAAATATCCAAGTGTTACACAATTTGTGACCCGTCACGCGAAAAGGGACCATCTTGGAACTCTGTAAAATAAAGGATTGGGTCCACCGTCGGTCAATAAGAGGTCGCTTTTCTAAAATTCTTATACAGAAAGGTAGAATGATCATTCTAGATTCAGAAAATCAGCTGAGATCGAATAAGTTTCGACCCGAGTCTGTTCGCGCACACAGGGGTCAACACTTTTCGGACTACCCAAAGGGTCCCTCTTTGCATATCTCATTGTAAGATATAGAGGATAATCGTTTGTTTCAATGTAAGATCGAATTATATTTCATTGAGTGAACAACAAAAGCGATATTTTCACGAGTGGCGGAGTCACGAGTGAAAATATAGCTTTTGTTGTTCACGAAACGAAATATTAATCGATCTTACACGAAAAACAAACGATTATTCTATTTCTTTAATGCAAAAATGAGACAAAATGGGAAATTTCTAGGATATATTTTCGTAAAGCGCGTCATTTTGCACGTGCTTGCCATGCAACGTTCATTGTGACGTCACTTATTTCGCCCCGCATAGATGACGTCAGATAGTATGATATGCACAAAAGCAGGGCATAAGTTTTTGATAATTTCACTGCTTTTGCGGTGAGATTATCAAGTGATAATCTTCCGTTATTTCTCGATAAACCACCGAAAAGCATTAAAGAAAAAATTGTAAATGGAATCATCCAAAAACCGCGGTATTTTGATCATCTGGGCGCTTCGAATATTAATTTTAACGTGCAAACCTGGTATGTGAGAAGGTCTAGGGGAACTAACTTATTTTCCGTTAGCGGCCGTTATAACATTTCCGGTCATAACTCAGTCCAAGAGTATGCGAAGGTGATCAAACTCGTCTAAAATTGAGGCCCGTTCATTTGCGCACGAAATGAATTAAAGATAAGTATGGCAAGATCCCCTTTCTCTTCGACTTTAAGGGCCTTTTTTGAGATGATCCCTATCGCGAAGCTGTTTTTACCGGCCCCTCAAATAAGTACACCCAAGTTGTTTTTTTTTAAAATAAACCTATTGGACCGGGGAATTGTTTAAAATCTTTCATTTTTCGATTGTATTTTAACAACAGATTATAATCGGTGAAAAAAAAATCAAACAATTTTGAATTTCAATGATATTGACCAAATAGAGATCACCTTGAACATTTGGTTATATATATATGACCGGGGCTTTCCTAAAGATTCTTGACAGATCCCCGGAAATGGAATTACAATATAGTTCCCCTAGACCAGAAAAAGATTCTGTTACTCGATTTAGTTGAAACAAGATGATCTTAACCTCGTCTAGAATAGAAAAGTGACTCGGTAAAGAACATTCTGTCTCAGATGATATGTACGGACAGATCATATATCAATACCGATTTTTTTTAAATAAAAGGTTTGTTTTGAAATATCAAATAAGCAGTCCTTTTCCAAATTGATGGGTAATAACAAATCCATATTTCACAAGAAGTATATTTTATTGTAACAGTAACAACATTTAGAGTATAAATATCATTGAGTATATACTTGAACAAAATTATACATGTTTACAAAACAAGAGGTACCTTACTAAATAAGACGCTCGGCTGACAAAATGTTTAACCGTCAGAGCCCGGGATCATAAAAGATTTTCTTTCTTAATCAAATTTCAAACTTGAATAAATGTTGTTTTCTTACTTTCCTTTTTATATTCATTATAAAACAATAGCGTTAAATGAATAAATGAAATAGAAGAAATTACATAAAATTTTATTCGCAAAAAAATTCTTTGTCATGTGATTTATTGTGTACACTGATAGCTCTGCCCATTTATTATACTAAACGTCATCTTTAGCGGGAACGTTTACGCTTTTGACGCTATATATCCCATGTGCTAAATGACGCGCTTCGTTTTCTGTGAATTTCTCCCAACGTCAATATCATTTCTTGTCCATTAATTTTACATCAAAAAATGTAATAGATTTAATTTACCGTCAGATCAGGGTTAAAAAACAAGGTCAGAATTGTAATCGTGTTATAACGGATATAATTTCATTTTCGGGTTAGTGTATCCATGAATGAAGTCTGATGGGGGGAGAGTTATACGTAAAGCAAAATCCTCGGGCTCTGCCCTCGGATTTACCCTTGCTTATAACTCCTCCTCCATCGGACTTAATTGGTGGACGCATCAACGCAAAAATGAAATAATTTCATAATTAGAAGTTATTTCTAGCAATAAACTAGCATTTGATTCCGCACCAAAATTGCTGTAAATATGATTCAGAGTTTGAGTAATTTCTCAGTCAGTTGAGCATGGACAAAGCTTTATGATCGCGGACCCAGGCAAAAGTATCAAAACATTTTCTGTGATATCCATGGCGCAAGTATGAAGGATAATCGTTTGTTTCCGTGCAAGATCTTTTTATCTATCATTGAGTCAATCGAGTACCCTCGTTGATTTTACGGAAAAGACCTCAGGAATAATAAGGTCGCAGCCATGAAAGCGCATCAAATCGCACGTGGCTTTATATGACGTCACAACCATAACTAAAGATAACGTTGCGAAAAATATAACTAACGTAAGGTTAAAAATAGCCATATTATAGTTTAAAACAACAACAAAACAACAAAATTAGGAGCCGCATTACCGAAAAATGACCAAAAATTACTACACTTACGTCCGAGGAACTTTCCAGTTTACGAAAAAGTCCGAGCGATGTTCCGAATGTCATTGAGCTAGCAAATGAAGATTTACAGATCTTACACGAACAACAAACGAGTGCTCTATTTCTTTAATGAATATACAGGCGAAATCTGAAAAAAATGGACATATACTCTTAAAGCGTGTCATTTCGCACGTGATTACCAGGCAACGTTTCGACGTCAGAGATATGATGGGTCCCGGTTTGATAACGTCAAAATTGTCTTAAATGAGCAAAATCAGTGTTTAATCTTTTCGTAATTTCACTGATATGGAGAAAAATATATCCATTGATAAACAATCAATATTTGTCAATGAAGAATCGATTACATTACATATATAAATTGTTAGCTACAGCCATGAAGAAAATATTTCGATCGCTCTGGCACCAGAAACGGAGATTGAGATTTTTCTTGGTAGGGGACATAATCCCTATTGCTTATAGTGATATTTGAAATACAGTTGTGTCCCTTGTATTAGAAAGTGCACCAGTCTTGGTGTGATGGCAAAATGCATTTCATTTCTTCTTTTACTCGTAACTAATACATAAATGTGTCAAAATTTTACAATCGCTGAATCGTTGTTGAAGAAATGTCATGCAAATAGGCCTACCAAACGGAAAAGGCGCATCATTAAACAGCGACATGAAATTACCTCTCAAATATCGAACAGCATAAGTAAACAAAATAAATCGCAAAGGAAAATTTTAATCGTTAGAGGGCACCAAAGCGTCGTAACTACCGCTTCAACAAGCTGTAGTTACGTCATGTAGCCACTCCCCAACACAAATATATCAAACAAATGTAGGAGTTAAACATTTGAACAATATTCTTGATAAATGCTTTGCTTTTCCAATCGATACAGTTAAAACATCGTAAAATTGACACTCATTACGATCAAAATCATTCTTTATCATTCACTCGGCGCTCCATTCATTCATTCCAAACACTCACTCAAACCATTCAAAAACGCCAAAAATGACTAAAAGATGAAAGATCGATAACTACCTTCAAAATGAAAAATGTAAGAATCAAATCGCGATTTCATTTACATAATTGGAATTTTAAGCGTCTGATTGGTTCATAAAGAAATAGAAGACTATTTATAGAGCTTTTATGCACATTTTATAAATGGGGGGTAATCAATATCGCAAATTTTGTTCAGCTTGAACAAAATGTGCAGTATTGGATTACCTCCCATTAAATTCACTCAAAAGTCGCTCCACATACTCATTCTATTTCATTCCAAAATCATTCCAAATGCATTCACCTTGTCAATTTCACGATTTTTTAACTGTATTTTGTTGACAACGCTGATTCATTAATTGTTCAAATATACGACGCGTCATACGGAAACGGACAATCTTAAGGTAGTAGTCCCGTAATAGTTCCGCAACATTTTGGAACTTATGAACTTTCACAATGTTGACCGAGGTATCCTTATGAAAATCATAAGGAAACCTCGGTTAACACTGTTAAACTGCCACTAACTGTATTACGAATTGCCAATATTTCGCACTACGGCTACAACGCAGATGCAGTACCTCGGGTTTTCTACGAAAAAAGCCGAGCTTAAATGGAATTCTGTCATTTGATTGGATGAATATGTAACGAATTATGCCATAACACAAATTAACGCTTTCCCTTCAATAACCTCGTCCTCGACTTTCCGACTGGATGTGGCTCGCTCGGCTCCTATAGAGAGGATTGAACACAGGAACACCAGAACAACACCACCAACACATAGGTAGAATGACCAACCTGAAAATATAATAAGACAGAATAAAAATCAAAGGTGTTATATTTTGAACAACATAACCGACAACAAAAACAGCAACCACAAATAAGGCGAGCGGAATTTCCATTAACACTTTTCGGTGGTTTATCGAGGACTTACGGTAGACTATTATTTTGATAAACCCACTGCCTGACCAATGAAAATTATCAATATCTTATACCCCGTTTACGTTTATTTCATCCTTTTTCACGAAAGCTTAGCAGAGCCAAATAAGTGACGTCACATTGAACGTTGCATAGCAATCACTTGCAAAGTGACGCGCTAAAAGAAAATTTGTCAGAAAATGTTTATATTTTGTCTATTTTTTCGCATTTAAAAAATTGTTTCTTTTTCGAGTAAATCGATTGCTATTTGATTTTGTGAAAAACAAAAGCTATATTTTCACAAGTGGCTCTGAAACTCGTGAAAATATACATGCATCTTTGGTTATTAATCAATCTTGTGCTGAAATAAACGATTATCCTCTATATCATTTGTGAATTGTTCGCGTCCCATTGTCCAGAACGAGGTCAGAATAAGGCTGTAGATTAATGAAAACAGTTACTGTATAGTTAGAAATAATAAATGGTCAGCGTCTTGACTATCTATAGCTTAATTAAACGAAACTTTGATCGCCTGTCCATAAAATATAAATTACTATTTGCTGAATGACAAAGAATATCCATCCATTACCATAATGGATTGGCAAATTGGTTGACTTTTTGATGGATATTTGATCAATTTGTATATAAGTAGTTTCATAACTTGGCCAAACTCTATTTTTGTGATCCCAAACTTGGATGAAGTTTAATCCTACTTTGCATTTAAGAGTTAAATGTCACTTTCAAAATTACTTCAGTTATATTGCTGAGGCTGAAAAATCTTACCAGTACTTGCTCAGTGAATATTAAGCTAGCACAGTTAAGAATATAGTGAAAATGACAAGATGAATGATTTTTGAACATTTTGAATATAATTGAATGAGTATGTGGAGCGTGTTTTATTTGAAATTCAAAGGAGGTAATCATATATCGCTAATTTTATTCATGATGAACAAAATCATCGATATTTATTACTTCCCCTTTATAGCATATACGTACTTCTTTGTTTGTGTGTCGTCGGGGACCAATCAGACACTTTTAAAATCCACACCAGCCAATAAAGTCGTAGAATAATTTGATCGATTTGAATTAAATGTTTATCGTCTTGAACGATTTCGAAACGATTTCTTATGATTTCGGAGAATTTTTGATTGGATTGAGTGTGTGTTTGGGATGAACCAGTAGATCGCCAAGCGAGTGTTTTCGAAAGGTTTTGATCGAGATGAATGTCAATTTCTCAATATTTTTAACTGTTGCACAAGCAAGCGCCACTAAAAAGGTACCCTGCGTTGTCGAGAGAAGTATATCTAAAGCGGTTCGATCCCCGGTGGCGGCAAATATCCTTTCCGACGTTTGTCTCTCACCAATGGGTAGATAATCGTAAACCCATGTGAGATAGCAGTCGGAGGCTAGGAAATGGTGTAATGTGTAATGTAGTGCAGGTGAAAGAAATACCAGGAATCCATTGTTAGGTGCTCCGGCCTCAGCGATATAACTGCGAAATTGTTTAAAAGCGGCGTAAAATCTATTCAAACAAACAAATATCTAAAGCGTCTTTCAAACTTAGGACGTCTACTTGTGCTTCGATATCCTGACCGTAGGACAGGGTTCATTTTAGCCCTTCTCCGGTTTTGTCACGACATACTCCTACTTTATACAAAGCTTTGGTAGACAGTATAGAATACGACCAGTCTTAGTCTGGCCGCCAGACTCTTCTTTACATTATTTTTTACAAAGGGAAATTAAATGTGTCAGTCATTACATAAATTCTAATTAAGTCACCTGTCTATGAAAAGATTTTTTGTTCAACACTTTTTAATATGAACTTTGATTAAAGAGGCTTTTAATAAAACTACTACAAAATATTTCTGAATGTGGTAACAAAAACGACTAAGGCCAGTCTAGACCAGTCTGTACAGATACAGAGTCCGATCGTACCCCACACTGCTTTTTTGTAATAATTGATGGTGCGAACATTTAGAGCCAAACTGGGTTAAATGTCCCAAAAACCTGACAACTCGATTGAAAGGAAATTCAGAAGGATATTGGTTAAGAAGACGGCTAACTCAAGAAGTAGGCTAACTTAAGAAGTAGGCTAACTTACCTAAACTACAGTTGTCTATAGCGAAATGGGAGGCCTGATCCCCACAGTAAAACTTTACTTTTTCTGACGACCATCCCACTGGATATAATAAAAGGGCTAACACACAGAATAAACCTGAAAATATAGGAAACATGACATTTGACTCGATAGTCATAGGTCAAAAGGGACAATCTGTGAAATAAATAAATAGATACAGTTAACAACATTTTGAAATTAACAAGGTGAGTGATTTTGGAATGATTAAAGAATGAAATTGAATACATATGTGGAGCGAGTTTTGAGTGAATATAAAGGGAGGTAATCCAATATCACAAATTTTGTTCAGGATGAACAAAATTTGTGGTATTGATTATCTCCCTTTAATGAAATATGCAAACAAGTTCTACTGATAGCTTCCTATTTCTTTAAGAATCTATTAGACGCTTGCAATTTGAATTATGTCTGTGAAATCGCAATTTTTCTCTATCCAAATTAATTTTTAATGACATTGTTGATTCTATATTTTTTAATGGGTTTGAGCGTTTTTGAATGATTTGAGTGAGTGTTTGGAATGAATGGAGCGCTGAGTGAGCGATTGAGAATGGTTTTGATTGAGGCGAATGTCAATTTCACGATGTAATAAACTGTATTTGAAAAAGATATTTGTTTAAGTAGATGTCAATTGGAAAAACTATTAAAAACTCCTCAACAGTAAGGTAGAATAATCACTCTTAAGGTTAAATATTTTTGAAATTGGACCCGCGGTTGACCTCTACTGAAGGCAATTTCTTTTTCTTTAATTATGTTGCTAATTTCCCAGATGGTTCTTTTTTGCCTGATCATACTGATGGGTCACATACTTTAGTAATTAAATGTCCTTTTTGATGTTAAATCATTTTATTTCGACAAAGGCCAATTGCAGATGAAATAATCTAAAGTCTTTAACATTACTAGCAGTCAGGTCTAGAGCTCTTCGGGTCCGTTTTAGCAAACTTCTTTCGAAAAATTCATCGTAAGTCAAAATCACTAATCGTACCTGGTGTTTTCATTCATCGTTGGAATCTGCCTAGCAATATCTCATTGAAATCGTCTTTTAGAAGACGATTCCAATGAGATAATGCATGACAGATTTCCAAAATTAGTTTCTACTGTACAAATAACTCCAATTCTTGACTTACGCCAAAAATGATCGTAAGATGTTTAGTAAAACTGGCCAGTGGTTGTCATGGGTTTGATTCCCAGTGATGACAGCCGCCCGAACTTACATTTATTTCCAGACAATGGATGAATAATCTTAAACCTTAGTGGAATATCAGCTGTAGGCTAGGAAATGAGGTTATCGTAGAACTGGCGCGAGATATAACAGGATTGGAATGCCTTTTTGAAATATCGGTATTCAAAAGAAAACAAGAATTTTACCACTTAATGTAAACGATTAAATTTCGCCTTTTTAAAAACCAAAAATTAAAATAATTTTCAAGAATTACCAAATCTATTAAACGCATATGTTAAAGCAAATCCATATATGTTTAGTCTGTATTAACCTCACATAATCTCTACTCGTCAAATTCTAGTTTGTACCTTTTCAAAGATGACTCGCTCAATAAAATTAGTATTTCATGACAACGAATATCATATTCTCTACACCTAGAAAGAATACGTACCCGCTACGCTCTGGATCAAACCCGAGACTGTGAAAATACTTTTGCCACACATGGACTGAACACAAATACTGATGACGGACGAACCCATCGTGAACACTAACAATACCCCACCCACGGCGAAAAAGATCATGGACGCTTTCCAGGCGTCCGGAAACTCCGCATTCGGCATCCCGAAATCTGTGATATAGGTGGCGCAAGTGTCTCTTTTCAAAATCTCGCGGAATTTATGAACTCTCGTGCACCTGTTGATAATTCCGATAGTCGGACTGTATCGGTCCTCGCTGTTAGATAATGTTAAATTGTCAAGGTCTTGCATTGTGATTAATCCGGTCTTGCGTTCGAAGCCTATGAGCCAAACTGGCGAGAATACTGATGCGATCATAATCTGTGTGGTTGCTATGGACAACAACGTCCACAAGATGGATCGGCACGTGATGATGACTGGGCACATCTTCTGTTTATGTTAGTAAAGTATCTGAAAATATAAGAGGCAAGACATTTATTCAAAAAGAGGATATTAAATGAGTGGTCATTGAATACTGAATTTATTAAACGAATCATCTATAAACAGATAAAAACGAGGCTGCGCCGAGTTTTTATCTGTTTATAGATGACGAGTTTAATAAATTCGGTATTTCATGAGCACAAATTTTATATTCTATTTATAATATGACCCGAATATTTGCGAAAAATCGTCAAAAATTTTGAAATTCAAAGTTTCAATTTTCCGCGAAACTTATAACGCCGTTTATAACTGACGTGACAATATGTAGATTATGACGTCATTTTCACGGTTACAAAATAGCGTTGCTATTCGCTTTGAGCTCATTTGCATAGTTATTCAACTAGTGTAATAACACCCGTGTAATATCAAATATATTCAACACCCTTATTTCACTCCCGCAACAAAGGTCATATTATAATTTGTTATATTACATTTCATGACAATTCTACAAAAGGGTAACTTTCAAACTGCGGGAAACTTTATATCTATTCTGGCCACTCTTAGTCTAAGTTCTGTATATTTTCCATCGAGTCAACAACAAAAGCTGTATTTTCACGAGTTTCGGCGCAAAAGATTGAAATTGAGCTTTGTTTGTCCAGGTGAAGAGATGAGGCAAAACATGATAACATTATCATGACAAATTCGCTTAAAGCCTGTCAATTATTCCGTGCTTGCCTGGTAAGTGTATGACATCATATGCATTAAAGTCTTAAATGATGTCGTAGGGCTTTAAGTTTAAGCCATGTGATTAGATAATTGCACTTTATACCTAATATATGGAAAATAGATTTGGTTCTCATCTTAAAAATTCATTTAAAGCACTCGGCTTAATAGTCAGCTTTCTGTGAATAGTGATCAATACACAATCTATTTTTAGAATGGTATACTACATGTGTATCGTTATCTTGCTATCGAAGTTTTGGGTCATTTGTAAGGTAATTCGGCTTCTGGTAGATTTTCGGTCAATACGATAAAAGAAAATGCAATTTCTAACGCCTTCCAGTCGTCCATAAAGATCTATTAGGCATATCATAATTTGATAACAAACGCAGTTAAAGCTGCGTGTTGTTATCAAAATATATAATGCCAAGTTTTGATATTTCATTGATTTTTGGTTTTCTTAACGTCAGCTTGATGCTTGTGACGTCATTATACCCACGTGCGAAATCACGCGCTTTCATGTCTGCACCCTCTTATTCCCGAAGTCTATTCCGACTCGCCGAAGGTTCCCGATTGGGCCTAGTAAATACTCTGGTCGGATCGTGTGTACTTGCTGCATAGGCTGGCCAGATGCTTTACTTTGTGCATTTGCTGAATTGTTGGAAATGTAATGCACATGCTCAAATGTGTTAAGAACCGCAGAAATGGTCAATATTGGAAGTGAAAAACGCACAAATCGAAACGTTTCGCTTTTGATGAATTTTCGGAATTTTCTTAATCTAGACAGATCAAACTACCTGTACACTAATTTTTGAATTGCGAAATCTGGTTGTTGACTTCTGCTGGTTCAAACACCCCCCTTTTTTAAAAAAAGTGGTTAATTACTATAATGATTCCGTTTTGTCGTGACTTGTCCTATTTATCATGGAGATTACTTCGAATTTATTCACAAACAGTAGTTTATGGCACGCGTCGGATGCCAGATTCACGTCAACTTATAAACAAATTTACACTAGCAAGCCAAGAAAATTGCAGCCGAGAATAGATTCTTGTTTATGAAGTGAAATAGAACGTGTTTCTGTAAATTACGCCTTGCCCATTTTTTTACTACACAGTAACATTGTAAGAACATTCTGAAATTTTCAAGATGAATGGTTTCTGGATTGATTGATTGAATGGAGTTTAACGCCGCTTTCAACATTATTTCAGTTATATCGCGGCGGCTGGAGCACCTAACAATGGTTTCCTGGTATTTCTCTCACCAGTACAACCACCACATCCTTTCCTAGCCTCCAGATACTATCTCACATAGGTCTACGTCATGAAATTGAAGGAGTAGAAGGTGCTAGTTTCAAATGAATTTTAAGGGGATGAAATATAATATCGCTTATTTCGAGTAAGCGAAATAAGAGATGTTATATTACCTCCCTTTGGTAAAATTCTAACTTTTTTCTTTAAATGGATAAGTGTGTTTCGTTGCCCATCAGTCGCACCAAAATCTACGTCAGCAAATTGAATTATATATAGAATCGTTTAATCGTTTTCCATGTGGATTTGTATGAATTCACCTTTGGGCATTTTGAACGATTTAGGATAATTTTATATAATTGGAATAAATGTTTTTCAAGAGGGCACCGGATAGAGCGTCGATCAAAAGATTTAGAGTTGTTTTGAGTGGCATTTTTTTAAGTAATAATATTTTTGTAATTTTACAGAATTTTACTTCGATATAAGTCCTAAGACATTCGCAGGATGCTAGCTGAGAACAGATTCTCGCTTATGTTGTGACATCGAACATGTTTTCTATAAACTACGTTTTGCCTTACTTTCGACTGTCCACAACACGAAATTTATTGGACAAAAAAGGCAATTTTTCATTTTAAAGATCGAAATCTACCCCTCTTTCTGGACCTTAGGGTACTGGACCCGCAATAGTTCCAAAACGTTTCGGGAGTAATGAACTTTAATAGTGTTAACCGAGGATTCCTAATGATTTCCGTTAGGAAAACTCGGTCAACATTGTGAAAGTTCATATGTTTCGAAATGTTTCGAAACAATTACGGTTCTACTATCTTAAATGTATACTGTAAGGCAATGGGAAAATATCATAGAAGCATCTCTACAATGATATTAACTGCTTTGACATATTTAGCTACATACTACAAACAAATGTGGAATGTAATAGAGCCTGTCTTATTTACGTTATGTTGTTAGGCTTGTTGATGTTTATGTGACTACAGTTTATGTAGATATGCCAAACAAATTTATTTCATTACAGAGACATTACCACAGTTAGTTACATCGTGAAATTGACAATCATGTCAAACAAAACCATTCTAAATTGCTTACTCAGCGCTCCATTCATTCATTCCAAAGACACACTCAAACAATTCAAATACGCTTACAATTACAAAGAAATAAAAGATCAAGAACTACCTTCAAAATTAATAAAGCAAGAACCAAATCGCGATTTCCACTGACATAATTGAAATTTTAAGCGTCTGATTGTTTTTTTTTAAGAAACTGGATGCCACTTATAGAACTTTAATGCACATTTTATTAAAGGGTCGTCCACATTGTCAATTTTACGATGTTATTAACGGTACGATCGAGGACCAAGTCATAATTCATCTTTGTAGTTATCGTGGCAAGGAGAAACCAAGGTTTACTCTTGGAATAAGAAAAGCATTTTCTCTATAATCCTATACTTGGTAGAACTCCAGCATATCCGCAGTGACATAATTTAGTTTGACATATCTAAATTACTACAGCTACTACATAACATTGTAAAAATGTAATATGGCATGTAATCCCAGCACGATTGACGTTATATTGGCAGAGGCGTTTATAACAATTGGTACGCTCCACGTACCAATTCATTTTAATTCCGATATCATTCCAAAATCATTCACCTTGTCAATTTTACGATGTTCTTAACTGCACATAGTTCGGCCTAGGGCTTCTTCACAGCTTTGTGAATAATCGATCTCCATCGACACCGGCTTGAAACCTTTTCAATGACAGAAAATGCTGGACATATGGCGGAAACAGTGTTATTGAACTAAAGAATGACTAGTTAAGGAATCCATGTGGAATGTTATAGTTAGTAACACCGTGCAATTGACACTCATCTCAATCAAAACCATTTAAATCACTCCATCAGCACTCCAATAATTTACTCCCAACACTCATTCCAGTAACTCAAAAACGCTCAAAAGATGTTCAAAAACGATTCCAAATTTCCAGTGAAAATCATTCAAAACTAGCTCATCACACTCATTCAATTACATTCAAAAATCATATCTAAATCACTAAGCTAGTCAATTTAACATCGTTCCTAACTGTACGTAAACAAAAGCTGTCGGAGGACAGCGAAACTCGACTTTTCCAAGTGCTAGACAGTACAAGCAAATCAATGTCGACATTTGAAAATTCCAAAAATATAAAAAAACAGAGTAGTGTCAGAGTCTGATATGATGGTTAAAGAAGCATGTGCAAAGTTTCAGAACAATAACTTTTCTACAAGCAGATATATTACAGATAAACATCAGTGGCACGTAAAAACTTAATCGAGAATTTGTAATTCCGAAAAGGGTCAAATTCCACTAAATTTAATATGAGAGTAACGAATCTTTGTCTAGAGACTCATATCATAGTCACAAAAGTATGTGCAGAGTTTCAAAGCAATAGCTTTGATAGAAATAGAGATTTGACACAGTTGCACATAAAACCAAATAATTACGGCGATGAAATTAAAGAGAGGTAATTAATATCGCTAATTTTGTTCAAGATGCCAGGCACTTGGCATACTTTTCTAGCAAGGTGATTAATTAAATCTGCAAACATTCATTATTCTATCTACAGATACACGATAATGCATTTAGCACTCACTTTCTTTGTTATAACTTTCAGGCCTATTTTCATAATTTTGTAACTCGTGTTTTATTAGCGAGAGCTCATTTTCGCTGAAACGAGTGTCAGACCCGGAGACGCGAGAATTAACCTATGCTAGTTTTATATTATATATGTGTGACCCATCACGCGAAAAGGGACTATCTTGGTGGTGCGTAAAGTGTCGACCCCTGTCAGACTGCGCGGACTGCGCAGACTGTCTAGGGTTGAAACTTTTCGCAACGTGCTTATATTCTGAATCTAAAATGTTCAATCTACCTTCCAGTGAAACAATTTTTGAAATGCGACCTCTGATTGACCAATGCTGGACCAATCTCTTTTTAAAATATTTATCCTACAGAGTTCCCAGATGGTCCCTTTTCGCGTGACGGATCACATATTTATACCTACAGTACAATCAACGTAAACTGACAATTTTTTTTTCAAAATGTTTTTCTTACAGTTTAATATGAATGGCAAGGTGAATGATTTTGGAATGATTTCAGAATGAAATGGAATAAATTGGAGGAATGAGTTTTGAATGACTTTAACGGGAGGAAATCAAATATCGCTAATTTCGTCTATTTAGACAAAATTAGCGATATGTTTTCCCTCCCCCCCTCTTTATCAAAACATGCATACTTTTCAGTTTGGACATTTTCACGGACCAATAAGACAAGCAATTCAAACCCCCCCCCCCCCCCACCAGCCAATAAAATCATGAACAGATTCGATATATTTGGATGACATGTCGATCATTTTGAACTATTTCGAAATGTGTGTTTTTTTTCTTAATATTTAGGGCGTTTTCGGAATGGTTTGAGTGAATGAATGGAGTGCTGAGCGAGCGATGTAGAATGGTTTTGAACGGGAAAATGTTTTTTCATGATGCTATGATGCTAATTCTATGCTAGAATTTAATCGTTGAAGGTAGATTTCGCGGCTCACCGTGCAAAATCTACTATATGTATGAAATTAGCTGATTGAATCATGGTATGTTATATTGGCCCCTATTGTTGTTTACTCCCCCCCCCCCCCCCCCCAACTCCCTCGAAAGTTCCACTTTTGCATCTACATGAGTACCGTGAACAAATTCTAGAATTATAAACAGACCGGCATAATGAGAAGTAATTAAGCAAAAACAACAGGTGGTTAGAAAGGGCGTAACCTAAACATTGACCTACAAATGTTCTCACAAACGTCATTTTTACTTTGGGTTAGGAATTAAAAACTCTGTTCTGACGTTAAATTGACTTCCATGAAAATTATTTCCATTTTTTTAGTGAGTAAGCAACTTAAACTTAAAAAGGCGCCTAAAAATGTCGAGGAATCTTCTCTCTTCATTTAGTTTCACAAAATGGTTTCTAGAATTATTAAAAAAAATTATCTTCGATTGGTTAATATTTCAAAAAAAATATAATAATATAAAAAAACATAAATAAATATAAAATAAATAAATAAATAAATAAATAAATATAAATAAATAAATATTCATTTGACGAAATTCCCAGATTGTCCCTTTTCGCGTGACGGGTCACAAATGTTAAAAGTGGCGTTTAACCCTTTCAAACAATCGAATCTGTCGTTTGAATCAACCGGCCCTTAAAATTGAAATAAGGGGCGTAGATACCCATCAATCAACGAACAGCTGCGGCGAGATAAAACAAATTATAGATCATTAGAAATCAGACGTATACCTTTGTATACGTCTGATAAAAAACACATTCTGGTGCTAATAAGCCCCTGACCGGGTGAGAATTTCTCCCGTTTCCTTGGTGACTATTTACGTTTATTCTTTGAAGTTGTTATTTTATTGTTTCGGAGATAAACGATTTCAAGATTCATTAGGAATAAAATTAGAATCGTGCCAAACGGAAGCTTAAAAATAGACTCTTATTTATAAAAGGACGAGTAGGTTTCTACAAAATGTTTCGCAAATAGGCAACGCTTATTATTTAAAGTAAATAAGGTAGTGACAGTGTAATGCCATCGGGATTTCTCGGGTTATTTCGTAACCTTCCGAAATATTGGAAATCGATCAGCGGAAATAAATGATGTCATGATACGTCATAACGTCGCTCAAAAGCTTATAATAATTATTCCCGAAGTGTCGTCCGAGGAAAGCCGAAATCAGCCGATCCAAAAGATTTTCATTACGCAGTTGCTACCTAAATCGAATTTGATTTAAAAGTGATACCATTGATGCTAAACTGTATGCACGCCTTTTGGTGTGGCCTTAATTGATTTATTGAATGGAGTTTTACGCCGCTTTCAACATTTTTTTCAGTTGTTCAGGAGGCTGGAGCACCTTACAATGAATTCCTGGTATTTCTCTCACCAGTACAACCTCCGCATCCTTTCCTAGACTCCAGCTGCTATCTCACATAGGTCTACGATTATCAACCCATTGTTCTTAGACAAAAAGTCGGAAAGAATGAGTGCCGCCATCGGGGATCGAACCTGGGAAGGTGTGGCCTTAAACACACGGTATGTCGGGTTTACCAGCATTGTTGTGTGTAGCAACATGAAACCATCATTATAGACTCTTTAATGCTTTACACTGAAGAAAAAAATTGAAATCGAGAGAATTCATTTAAATGAGCCAACAAGCCAGATACAGCTGATAAGCGTGAGCAGATTATTTCATTTTTGAGAGATAAAAGGCGTGTTTACATGGAAACATGCTTCCAAGATGTGATGCTATTACAGATAACATTAGGTATGGTATTCGTCGAAAAGGTGTGAGTACTTCGAGCAGACCTAAAGATAGAGGTTGTATTTTGGGTTTTGATCAAAGCATTTCAAAAATAAAAGCACAAACCATATGTTGTTGGTACTCATTGGAATCGTCTCGTCAAGACGATTCAAATGAGTACCAACAACATAGGGTTTCATTGACAAATAATGATGTTCAATAGGCTTTACCCCCTCATATCTCTAACTCCGATTCCTTGCCAAGGAGTTCAATGTCAAGATTAACGTAAAAGACGGTTTAGATTGACAATCATTCTGATCCTAAAAACTATCATAAATCACTCACTCAACGATCCATCCATTCATTCCAAAAACTCATCAAAAGTATTCAAATTACACTCTAAAAAAATCCTTCGAAGACGTGTAAATCAATTGACATGATTTCATTCCGATCACATTGAAATCCACCTCCTTGTCAATTTTACGATGTTTCAATCTGCATGTATTTAGATTTGTCAAAAAGTTGGGAGTCATTTCATACTTTCAATGGATCGTATCATTTCTTATGCGCTCGCGAGCGCTTTGTTATTTAGTAAAGGAGAAACAGCCTCAGATGAAAATCAGCACAAATGGAGATTTCTTTTTCGCTATCGATCCGATCGTATTTTATAGGCAGAAAAAAGGAAAACTTGCGATCATTGATAGCATGTTTTACTGGGAAAATGTTTTGTATATGATTTATAACAAAATCTGGGCGCCTCGCCTATCAGATAGTCATGCGTTAACATCTATTATTCTAATGTTTTGTTTTCAAAGAATTCGTTACCATGGTCACGTATTTACGTAAATGCAGTATTCGCGTTTGATTTATGGCATCGTGCAGCGATCATTATTGTTTGAATGAATGAATGAATGAATGAATGAATGAATGAATGAATGAATGAATGAAAGAAAGTAAGAAAGAAAGAAGGAAAGAATGAATGAATGAATGAATGAATGAATAAATGAATGAATGAATAAATGAATGAATGAATGAATGAATGAATGAAAGAAAGAAAGAAAGTAAGAAAGAAAGAAATATTTATTTGATTTATGGCATCGTGCAGCGATCATTATTGTTTGAATGAACGAATGAATGAATGAATGAATAAATGAAAGAAAGAAAGTAAGAAAGAAAGAAGGAAAGAAAGAATGAATGAATGAATGAATGAATGAATGAATGAATGAATGAATGAATGAATGAATGAATGAATGAGTGAATGAATAATTAATTAAGAAGAATAAGAAGAATTAGAAGAAGAAGAAGAAGAAGAAGAAGAAGAAGAAGAAGAAGAAGAAGAAGAAGAAGAAGAAGAAAAAGAAGAAGAAGAAGAAGAAGAAGAAGAAGAAGAAGAAGAAGAAGAAGAAGAAGAAGAAGAAGAAGAAATACATGTAGTATGTTCGGACAAGCCTGTGCTTGGGAAATTCTATGATAATTCGGGTGGTTTAAACTTGGTAGGATCCAAATGCTGAGAATGTATGTATGTATGTATGTATGTATGTATGTATGTATGTATGTATGTATGTATGTATGTATGTATGTATGTATGTATGTATGTATGTATGTATGTATGTATGTATGTATGTATGTATGTATGTATGTATGTATGTATGTATGTATGTATGTATGTATGTATGTTTGTATGTATGTTTTTCCATAAAAGCAATCAAACGATTATATATTCATAACATTTTATATAGCTTTGGCACAAAATCCAGCGAAAGAAGCTTAAAAACTAGCAATTTGTGAAGCTATAAACTTAGGTGAAAATGAGAGAATCTAATGGTTTTGTAAACACCCTAAGATTAAATCTTAATCTCCGTTAAAACCTCATACCTACCACAAAATGAAAACTGTTTTTAATGAAACCTTCGATTTGATAAGGAAAATGCGTGAAACAATAAACCAATCGATCTTATTCGATTTAAATTTGTTTTTTTTTTTTCAATTAATTTTACACGCGTTAATAATATTGCTAGCTTATATTGCTATATGACGAAAAATTGAAATTATATGTATGTTAGTCGCTTTCGAACACCTAATCTAAGTGTTGCACTCTTGAATAACTAACAGTCTTTGCATGTCGGCAAAAGTTTATTGATGCAACGACAAATAAGCTTTTTAACTTGACATTTCCAACAATTCTATAAGTGCGTGATGGACAGACGGATAGACATTGGGTAGCATGGACAATCGCAGAGTGCATGAAAATGTTCTGCATTTATAAATAGAAACTATAATGACGCTCTGTTAAGACTAAGATCAGACTGTGTAACTGCACAGTCTGATCTTAGTCATAACACTGCGCACTAGCAAAATCTGGTAAATATCACTCAAAATTCAAAATTAAAGTTTTGTCATATTTTAAAGCAATTTGGCCTAGAGAGAAAGTGTTATCATCGCATTTTGGAAAGAAGAAAAAACTGGGAAATTGTAGTTGCATTATAAGTGTTAAACTTAAAACCAAAGTAATTGAATTCAATGGCTTAGCGCAAAAGCAATTAAAAGTGCCTATATGCCAATGTACTTATGAAAGTTTTGCCCTTTTAACATTAAAATGTTTCATAAAACTCGTGTAAAAATAATTAAATAATTTCGGAACACCCATCTCGACGTTTCAGATCGTAAAACTTGAAAAGTCAAATTAACTTGCATAACTAAGTAATTCAACATAATGACTTTACTTTATTCACGCCCTTGACATGCGAAAAATGCTTTGATGCGACAATTAACATATGTCCAGCCAAATACCAGTCATTTTTACAATTTAACGGAATGCAACATGTGTAGATATGATTTAAAGAGACCTCAGAGTGAAGTTGAAAATAGCATTGGAAAGCCTAAACATTGACCAAAGAATGGGATCAAATAAAGAGTTATAATTGTGACCCGTCAAACGAAAAGGGACCATCTCTGTTAAATAAATATTTGAAAAAGAGATATTGTCCAGTCGCGATTGGTCAACTAGAGGTCGAATATCAAACAATCTTTAACTAGAAAGTAGATTGATCATTCTAGATTCAGAAAATAAGCACATCGTGAAAAGTGTCGACCCTTGTCAGTCTGCGCACTCCGCGCAGTCTGACTAGGGTCGACACCTTACGCACTTCCCAGATGGTCCCTTATTGGGTGACGGGTAACATATAGTTAAGGAATAAATAAGATAGTAAAGGATCAATAATTAACACTACGAGCCACTAACCGGTGCATAGCCGAAATACTGTTGAAAGTAGCGCTCAGTGTTGTCATAAAACAGACTGGAAAACAAATGAACAAACAAATAAACAAACAAACGAATAAACAAAGTAGTGGAAAGAGAAAGAAAAAGATTATAATAGGGCGGACCCTGTTCAGCCCAGCATGTTACGCGATTACCATTCAGTTATTTAGTATTTAGCATGGTAAAATAGATCTGTTATCGAAGTACGTGACCTTGGTGTATACCGTTGAGAAATATACGAGCATACATGCTTACCTTAGCCTGGCTCCCAGGCTGTCAGTTAGTTTTTAAATTAATAAGATGACCACTCATGTATAACTATTTTATTTCAAATTACCTCCCATATTCTCAAAATTGACAGATCGGCCAGTCAGACAATATAAGCTGATAAGAAATTTTCTTTTTCTAGTTGAATTTTGCTTATTATTTCACAATTCTTCAGATCAGTGGGACGGGAGCCAGTCTAATGCTTACCTCGTTCTGAACATTCCAGTTCAGTTAGACTGATACAGTGCAACACCGTGAAATTGACAAGGTGAATGATTATTGAATGATTTAGGAATGAAATTGAATGAATGTGTGGAGCGACTTTTGAGTGAATTTAATGGGAGGTAATCCAGTATTGCAAATTTTGTTCAGGATGAACAAAATTAGCAATATCGATTACCTCCCTCAATAAAACATGTAGAAAAGTTATATGAACAAATTTCCGATTTCTTCAAGAACCTATAAGACGTTTACAATTTGAATTATGTCAGTGAAATCGCGATTTCTTCTTGCTTTAATTAGTTGAATGAAGTTGCTGATTATACTCTTTTCAGTGAGTTTGGAGCGGTTTTGAATGGTTTGATTGAGTGTTCGGAATAATTATATGGAGCGCTGAGCGAGTGATTTGGAATTGTTTTGATCGAGACTAATGTCAATTTCAAGATGTTGTTAATTTGGTTCAGAAATAAATAAGACAGGAGAGCACAAGATCAATAATTAACACT